>OMNV01002243.1:90198-127815 GCA_900303265.1 Brotula barbata
CATGATCATTCGCGTCCCGCATTGTGTTACCATGGACGTCATATTTGGTTCTCATCGACATTGTCACGTTTTTCAGCATATCAAATCTTTATAAGCTTACAGATGTGGCGCTGCTCCAATCTAACGTGTCAAATCCTTTCTTGTGTATGAACTCCTGTATGTGCGTGAATGGGTCAATGTTTGTGCGCGCGCGCTTGTGTTTGTGTGTACACGTGACTTTGTGTTCTTTTAGATGACCTTTGGGGACGCCATGAGGACTAAAGCGAGACTTTCCGTAACTGGGAGTACTGGGGAGAATGGTCGAGTGATGACTCCGGAATTTCCGAAAGCTGTCCACCCTGTCCCTTACGTGAGACCTGACATGGGACTGAACGTCAGCCTGACAGATCTGTCCTGATCAATGAGAAACTTCTGAGTGCCTTACAATGGTTTCAATAGAGCGATTTTTCGTCTTTCTTTCCCTCCCACTGTTCCGGCGCTTTTTCTGTCACTGTCTGGTGAAAAAGTTAGAGGATGGAGGCTTTATATCGTCTATCACAAAGACTTGTATTGTTGCTCTCTCTCTCTCTCTCTCTCTCGTCTCTGTTTCTCACCATACAAAACACCTCCCACTCTGGGTGGAATTATATGATGGAATATAAAAGGGAGGCCTTTTTGTTAAGAACTGGTGACTCTGTGCTTTCCTATCTACGTATCTGTCGGGACCTGACGTGACTGGGTTGGAAGCGAGGCTTTGATCAACAGCAACGGATACTTCCGGAAGTGGAGGTTTCAGTCATCTCAGCTGTGTTTGTGTGCGCGTGGGTGTGTGTGTGTGTCTGTACGTTTGAGCATCGGACGCGCGGGTGTGTGGGGGAGACGTGGTCATTGAGAAAACACACCGTTTCGGTCACCGCCACCGCCAAAACTGGATTTTCAAGCACACTTGATATCATCCGCATTACAATGTGAAATCATTCTCCTTTTTAAGAAAAATGCAAGAAAAGTTTATTGAAAAAATATTTTTATGTATTTTCACAAAATAGCTTTTAAATAAACTTGCTTACATACCAGTTGGATATAAACATCATAATGTGTGAGTATAACGAGAGAAAAAATACTAAACAGCTTTGTTCCATATTTTTAAAGCCAAATACATTGCATATGGGAGTGAGATGTTTAAATCATGTAATTAATTCCTATTCTAAACTTTCCTGTATATTTTATTCTTTAACATTTGGTGTTAATATGAACTATATGTCAATGCTTGACATTTTGAATCAATCCTTCTACGTTTTACTCGTTCAAGTTGGTGCAGCGATGATTATTTATTTTATTTTATTTTTTTCATTTTTTAGCTTTAATTCTATTTGTTTGCTTCAGTGCTTTACGCTGTTTGTATTTTTTCTGATGAGGACCAGGGTTATTGTTCTTCATTCAACAGGAATTTAATCTGTTTACACACCATGAATGCAAAACTACAAAAAAAAAAAAAGCTAAAAAAAAAAACTACAAAAAAAACAAAACTATATGGTATTGCATCACATTTTTGAAGTGACAACAAAAGAGGCATCGACATCCACGTGGATTCAGTGGTGGTTTAAATGCCAAATAAGTATGAGTGCCAAATTCTAGTGCCAGTAGATACGAATATAGTCTTAATATAATCAATCACTGTCATCTCAGTGAATGTAAATGATACATTCTGTAATTTTTGTAACTAGATGTACAGTTGGTGGCAATGGCAGTGCTAATACAATAGCCTTTTTGCTTTGTTTTCCAGTCTCCATGTATTTTGCATTGATCTGACAATAAAGTAGCATCAGTTGCATGTTGTTGCCGCATACTACATGAGTTAATTTCATCAATGCCAAACACGTGTTTTTGTTTTAATGTTGAAGTTGTGAGATTAACTGTTTGAGATTGGAAATACAATGTTAGACATATATACAATATATACATGCTATATACATATATTTTATATAAAAATGATTAATATGACGAATTATAGCCCCTCTCACCACAGTGTCAGAGCAAATCTGCTTCCACAGAAATAGAATTTTAATTTCTTATTTGGAAATTGGTTTTGATTTATTTTTTAATTTTTTTCCCGGCAATTTGATGATAACAATTTTGAAACGACTTTATTGAGAGAAGCATTTCTAATTGTGGCAAGTTTGACTTCATTTTGTTTCATTATTTTCTAAAAATTGATTTACGAAGAGTCACTCCAACGGAAAGGGAGGAACGCTCTTGCTATCACTGTAGCTTTTGTTACCAACAATAGAAAGATAGACTGTAATTGCGTATCAATCTCATTGCATATTCAGGCTATTCTCACTGACATTTTGTATATGGAATGTGTGCTAACTTGTTTATTTTTGGGACTCTTTCTAAATAAAAGTGGCTGATCTCTTGTTATCCTTCAGTGTGTGTCATTGAATTTCTGTTGATTGTAAGGGAGGCTGCAGTTGGGATGGTTCAAACCATTTTTAAAACCTGCCGTAATGTATTTTACGTACGCACGAGATATCTTAAGGAACTCTGAGTTCACCGCTGGAGTTTCAGCCATTTTTTTGTGAGTTCAAACAAAGAATATATACACAATAAAGACAATATCATCTTTTAATATCTTAGTACACATTTTGATGCTAAGAAGCAGGATATAAGAGTCACATGACCATGATTTCTCCAACAGCAGCAACATATTATTTTATCATATCTATCTATATATATTTATCTATCTTATCATATTATCAGGCTGAATACTAAACATGGAAAACATCCTCTTTAAACACTTAAAACAATGATTGAAGAGGTGCGTTCACCTTACCTCGTTTCCTGTTTGTTAATGAAAGTCACACATCTCCATGAAGATAGCCGACCACCTTCTGCTCCATAAAGATAATCCCCATTTTCACATTCAGTCCAGACACTCCTCCACACCCTGAAGATAATTACAGCATATTAAAATCATGTGTTGCCCGCCCTGTCCTTACCTTGCACATAAATGTTGGACCATTGCCCTTGGATTGTGAATCAATGCAGTGACAGATAGGATAGGTGACTGGATGAAGAGGAGCATAGAGATAAGACAGTGATGAGTGGAGATGGTATTCAAGAGTGATGGCAAACAGTCCTCCAACCAACACAATAAATTAAATCTCATAACTTCATCTAAAGCAGTGGTTCTCAAACTGTGTGTCATAGTCGACGTGAGCTGATGACCCATAGGTTGACAAGTCTTTCTGATATTCAAATAACCCAATTTCCTCCATTATGTTTCCTTGAACTGAGTCCTTTCTCTTGTTTAACCTTTATTTCAACATGGAGGCATTTTAAAGGTTAGGAGTGTCTTATGGCTACATTGCAGACATTTTGCTCCTTTTTCCGAGCAGACGCAGCCTGAGGCTTCTCTGCCGTTGCCCTCTGATTGTGGATTAATGCCAAGAGTAAGAGACGGAACTTTGATCAGTAGAAGCAACTTAAATAAAATAATTAAACACACATTGTAAATTATGAGTTATTAGCAAGATTAGTATAACCGATGTAGCTGTTTATATGCAGGTAATTCTGTAAAGGTTAAGGAAACTTTTCACAGAATATTACAGTTGTTATTGAATTACTATCATTTATGTTGGTGATGATGAAATTCTATCCTCTATCCCAGTGGAAATGGCTTATTGAAATCACATTTCCCAGCTGATGAAGTATCCGCCCAACGATTAATCTCACCGCCGTCGTGTAATCTGGCGTGCGTCTGAGCCATCCGTCCAGACAAAATGAATCTTCATTCATGTCCGCCATCGGCCAGCCAGAGGTTCCCAACATTGCTGCTTGTCAATAGCTGCTCTCGGATAGAATCCTCCCTGGATTTGAGCTAATGATGACAGAGGGACTGTCCTTAATCTGCCACTTTTTATAATAGACGTCAATAGCACAGTCAGGATTGTGCAAAAGCGTCTACCTACAGCAGAACGCCGTTCCAGTCCACACTATGTGGCTAATATGTCTAATTTATTAAAACATTTTTGATCCCATTTTCATGGATATTTAGGATTAGTGTGACATTTATTAGTCTATTAGCTTACCTAAATACATTAAGATGACCCCCATGGAAAAAAAGTCAAAAAGTCATTAAAAATTGGCAGTAATTTCTCTGAAAAGGTATTTTATTTGGCTAATGTTGGGGTTATTAAATGTGGATAATGCACACAGGTCAACAGGAATCATAATAATTAACATACGACAGCCATTTCCAGGGATTTGCATCACCTTTTCTTGCAAACACATGCAAATAAATAAATAAATAAAAATATACTGTATTCTCTTTTCTGTAGGTGCAGGACAACAATGTCACCAAATAGAAGAGCAAATATTTGTGTTTCCGTATAATATGATGAAATCCTTTGTTTTTGATTGCTATTTCACACGCTCATTTTACAGCCCTGGGATAAATATAGGTTATTTTCTCTTATTAGCCAAAGCCTTGAGGCTGTAATTATTTCTTACTTCAGGAAATAAAACATTTAGAGCCCAATAAAACCAAATGATTTTTTTGTATTGCAAATATTTATCTATGTACTTTCTTTTTCCGATTCCAGAACTTTCCACCATTTACCTTTTCCAACTCCTGAGCTAATTTTCTCCTCCTTCTACGTACATTTTGGACATATTGATATGATGGTGCCTTGCGCTGAGCCGTTACCGGTTTGTAAATGTTTAGGATCGTGTCTGACTTTTTGTAATGTTGGGTTTGCATTGAGAAAATAAGTTGATATCTGACTACTGTGTGCAAAATAACCCAAAAATCTTTTATCTTGTTGTCAAATCAATCAATTATCTTGTCATCAGCCAGAATGAGATGACTGATTAGTTCAATAGCAAGCTCAATTTAAGGATGGTGTGGAGTATTAATACTGTGATGATAAATACCATCCTTTAATATATTTGAAAGCAAACAGATATCAACCAAGTCCTATAAAAGTTTTTATTTGTTTCCTTTTTCCAAAACAGTCTAAATGTGATTTTAAAGCGTATGACAGACGTCATTTAATGAAGTGTCTGGAATAAACTGTACCTTAATGTTGCATGCTTTTAGCGTAATTGAAACTGAATTTTTCTTTCATCTTCCAAGAGCTCAATACGAACCGATCGTGATTAAATATTGACATAATAAGCTCCTGTTCCATTTCTGCTGAATAATTTTGTTCCTACCCCAGGGCAGACTAATACAGAGATAATAGAGAGATAACATTATAGATAAAGATACACTTGGGCAGTACTTAAAACCGATGACATTTTCCAATGCAGATGTGACATTTTCTATTAATTGTTCATGTCTTCTTGTATTATGTACAGCTGACACAAGGGCTTCCAACTCATCTGTTGGCATTTGTTTGTTTAGTCCTAAAGTGGGAGCAACCTACTTATTTGAATTGAATTAGCATGAATAAATAAACAAGACATATTAATTGTGATCATTACTTCAAAACATCTCACCAATGCCACCCGGACCATGCAACAATATATTTCTGAGACAGCAAAGGTTGTGAGTGGCTTTCTGTGCTGTAAAACAGTTATCCTCAGGATGGGTTGTCATGGCAACAGTGTTAGCCGCTGTTCTCTTGTTCCCGTACAGCTTGTCATCCCTGTAGCTGCATGTTGGTGTAGGGGGGGCCTCTTACACGCATAACACCATTTTAAGCCACTCTTGAGAACGAAACAAACAGATGTTGAGCATTTTGTCAGTGGAACAACGATAAAATGAAGTATTATTGGACACAGAGTGACAGTGAAGGTGACTTGAATATGAATCTTGAGGTCTCATTTATTTCCGCGATGAGCTGTTCTGTTGTCGCTTGAAGCCTGTTAGAGGTGCACGAGCAGCTTTAAGGTGGCATTTGTTTGTTTTTCTGTGTGTTTTTTTCCTGCAAATGTCACAGATGGAGCGAGGCAGCTGCAGCACCTGGATTTTCTAGCAATGACACGCACAATAAAGCAAACTGAACACGTGTATTTTGAGATTTTCACCAAAGTGTAACAGTTTGTGTATTGTCTGTGCAGCTATCAATTATATGTTTGTGTTCAAAGATATAATTTCATCCAGCCAAACAAAACAATAACAGGGGTCAGAATCAATTCTATAATTTCTGTCAGTTTAGCATTTGCTGATTGATAATGTTGTCTCTCTCTCTCCACTGCAATTTTTCGCAGTGTTGACGCCCACTTGCTTGCCAGTTCTGGCTTTGCAATAAACTAATGGTGTGTCTCATAACATCTTGGGAAATGTGATGGTGGGCAGAGGGAGGCCACACTGAGATGTCGACTGTGTGCACTCAGGAAAATGGATCAACCACAAATAAAATGAAGTTTTCTTTGAGTGCACTCGCTGGATACAATCCTCCCGATAAATAAGATTTTATAGGTAAGCTTTCCTTTTCTACATGTAAAGACTCCATTAAAAGATGCACAGGCTTTCATGTAGCCTCAGTTTGTGCAGTAATATAACAGGAAACATTATCAAAGTTGCAAAACTGCCACGAAAGTGATTCTTTTATCATTTGATACGTCAACACACCCATCAATTATAAGCATAGTGAGTGAGTGTGTGGCGACCATCTGCCATGTGACCTGAAAATAACGCCATACAAAAAGAAAGGAAAAATACACTGTCAAGAGTTTAAGTATGAGGATATAAACTGAATTCATACATTTGGCAATCATTTCAAATCCATACAACAGGATTGCTAATAAGGCAGCAAACCACTGCATTGACTTGATGTTCTTTAAATCTGTTCATTAAAAATAGGACTGTGATGCTGTGAGATAATCTGATGGAGAACAAATTGTACAGCCGCTGTGCACAAAGGTCAGAGCTGTTAAAGTCAAAGCAAAGCAATTTCAAGTCTGTGTGTGTGTGTGTTCTGTTTTTTTACATCTCTGATTTATACATTAATAATGAACTGCGATGTGACTTTCTCCTTTTGTTTATTTATACAGCTGTAGCCCATGTTCTTTATCTGGTTTACTGTACACGCTGTGCCCTTCTTGATTGTAGGTTTGTCTTTTGCAGTTACGTATAGATGAAGTCACATGATCCGTCTTTTCTGTAAGAGGGATAAAAACCGGAGTCATTTGCTTTTCAAAGGAAGGAACACACTCGCACGCAGACACCATCTGCCTCTGAAATTTGTGCGAGCTGATGGATCTGCCATTGTCAGTGGTGTCAGGGGAAATTGGCATTTTATATGAGAAGATGGATCTTCGATGTCCACTGAAGCCCAGCAAGATTAAATATTTCATCAGAGTGACTTGCCCTGATTTATGTTTCCTATGTAGATTGCACTGATGGTCACATGATCAAAACTGCCTTTCAACTATGTATGAGCAAAGGTGCTGCCGATTTTTCATATGCATGAGTGCGTGTGTGTCTGTCTGTGAGTGTGTGCCATGCATAGGTATAATGGGGGGAAAAAATCTATTGTGGCTGTGCTGATTAAAGCCATAACCCATACAATTAATCTGGAATATAGTCTATGGATTTTATGTTGCGAATGCGAATGTTAATGTGTTCATCATTTGGAGTAATGTTCTTCACTTAACCTCTTGATCTAAGATTAAACCTTGTGACCAGGTTTTGTGATTTTTGCACATTATGATTACACACAGTTCTTTAGTAATAATTTCTCTAATTTCTCTAAATAACTTCCAGGAGCTGCTGGTCCTCCAGGGAGATCTAGTTTAGAACATAGCCACATGTCCACATGGAAGAAACCTAAAAATACCTCTTTATTCATTAAATGTTATACAAACAGGATTATAAACAAGCTGCTTTCGGCGATCCATGTGGGTAAAATCATTCATTGTGTCTTATATTCCTCAAAGGTGCTTGGATGCTGATATCTATGACAGGAGTAATCTCCATCATTCCCAAGGGACCATATCACACCACACACAATTATAACAAGTGAGCAAATAACAGAAAATATGAGAAAGAATCTTGGAGAAATTCAAGAAACCACATTCCTGTACAGCAGTGTTTAATTATGTTGTACATCTTTTCAAATTAAAATAGTCTAGAAAACAAATTCTCTGGAGAATGAGGAATTATTTCTTTACTGACTCTGCAAAAGTCTCTTTCAAGTGACAAACAAACCCTCTCTAGTCTGATCTGATAGACTTTTTCTGTTGTTTTGTTTTGAATTTTTACTTCCCCTGGCCTACGCACCCTCTGTACGCTTCACCGTAGTTTCACTTTATGCTAATTTGGCTGTGTGATTTCTCCTCTGTGATTGGCTTCTTCTCTAGCGGACTCCTCCTCCTGCTTCGTGTCTGAGGATCCCGATTGGAGCAGCAACTAGTCCAGCCGTCCAATCACGTAACAGCAATCTGGGGCTCGAGGATATAAGCTCTTCGATCGACGAGCACAGCGGAAGAAGTTGCAAGGTTTACGCTATGTCATCGCCGACTCTGTGGTGATTTACGGCGTTAGTATTTTTGATAAAACCCAGACGCACTCGTGTTACTATCTGAAGGCTGTGCCAAGATTAGTCTAAAAAGATAGATACTGTTTGAACACACATAAGAGATTTTATGTCTAGAAGCACTTGAAACAATTTTTTTTTCAGCTAACTGATGTGAAACGGTAACAGGAAGTCACTATAAAATGAAGAGCCACGAAAATCTAAACAGTTTTACGTGTAAAATATATAAGGAAACCTTTTTGGAGTAACAGTGAACATATTATTAACTAAACTATCTGATTAACTTTGTATATAGAGTAGCTCTTCCACCTATCGTTGCCTGAGGGTCCATTCCTGGTAAGTCAGTGCCAAATATACACAAAAAAACTTTACATGAAATTTTATGCATTGCATAAAATTGTTTTTTAATGTACCTAGCATAGAATTATACATATTTTATCATTACGAGTAGCTGGTCTTATTTTGCTGACAAATAATAATGTATGTTTATTTAAGACAACTTTCCAACTGCCTGGTAAACAGACACTGTCACTTTAAGAGAGAGATTCAGAAACTTCAGCACCTCTGGGAGGATGCATACAGAGTAAATACAGTATATTACGTGATGCAACTTTCTGACTGTGTTAGTTCTTATAGTTTTAATTTGAGCCCCCAAACTATGGAAAACAATACGGATGAAGGTCATGAGTGTTTCAGCCTGACTGCTGAACCGGTACCTGTTGTCGCTCCTCTTATCGAATACATCATTGTCATTCCTCACCATCTCTCTAGCTCTCTTGTGTTAAACTCTTTTTAATGCTCAGTGACGATAGAGACCCTGAAGAGCCTCTTAGGCACAGAGGGACACTTTAAATCAGGCATTTTATTGCAACAAATGCAATGTGGAACATAATATAATATAATATAGTTTTTTTATAGTGTTTTTTTTCTACTTTCTGACAAGGGACCGCTGATGAAAATGCATCATTTTGTGCGATCTATTTTCAATGATCATGGTATTAGCACTCCTGATTGCTGCACCTCCCTAGCCGGCGTCTCTCCTTTAGTAAACTGTGACCAAGACACATCCACATCCCCCAGCACAGTTGTCGGCCCTGTTACTGACTGGGAATCCAGCATAAATACCCTATCATGATAATCCATCACTGTTATGCTTCCTGCTCCTGCCGGCAGGATGACTTCACTTACCGGCTGTCTTCCACCCTCATCACGCCCACCTGTGTCCCACAAAGGCTCTCAGTTGACATATCTCCACCGCCAACTGCAGCCTTGTCCCTCACGCTGAGACCTCTTTATTTATTGATAAGGACATTATTATGCTGCATGTTGAAGGTTTGATGTTGATGCTAGATCGCTGCGGAGGCTGTCCTAAGTGTCAGAAGCAGGATTTTATTTTGTAATCTGAATTTTAATGTGTATATTGTACAGATGAGAGAAGATAAGATTACATGAGATGCGATAAGATAAGATAACATGATTATGACAAGAGGAGATAAGGTGAGATTTGATTAAATGAGATAAGGTAAGTAACTATAAAATGAGGTAAAATGAGATGAGTTAAGATAAAATAATCTTTTATAATGTGTATAATCCCACAATGTTGAATCTGTTTTTCTGTTTACTTAGCTTTCTGAAGCGCTACGCTACAACTCCATCTGCATGCAGACACCATCAATCAGGCAATAATAACAATTCTGTGAGCTCTGTTCCCTGAAGGATTAATTTGAAACTTCTCTGTAACAAGCAAACAAACACTAACGCAAACACAGTGCACACCTGCAGCGGACCAGAAAGCAGAACAGTCTCACCTTGTGAGTGCTCTTTGCATTTCACTCTGCCAAATGAACCTTGATGTCCCCCACTTCGACCTCTCTAAAGCTACACACACACACACACATGCATCCATAAACACGACGCCCACAGATGATGGAGCTCAGTCACTCCTCTGTTCTGTCAGGCTGTAATAAGGCATTCCGTGCTCGTAGCCTTCATCCACTGGGCCTCTGATCTATCAAACTCATGCCAAGGTGTCAGAGCCTGTGAACCAGCGGACCCAGGGGCCACTCCCATCAATATTATGTTTACACACTCGGCTTCAGAGAAACCACTGCATCTTCTTTCACTACTACACAACAATGAGGACGGTAACATACAATGAGCTCTCATCACGCGTCCAGTCTGTCCTTGAAAATAGTGCACACGAATGGCTGTCCTCTTTGGGTGGTGTCATCCCTTTGAATATTAAGAAAGAGTGAATCGTGCAAACCTACATATACGATCAATGATGTCTATAACTATTTCAGACAGGAGGAAATGTGACTGCTGTGTTTATGAGAAACAGAACAGATATGTACTGTATATCCACCTCGTCTCATTACTGCTGTACAGCCGCTCCCAGTGCGAGCAGCAGAGTTTCAGCATGAAGGTGGACAAATTGTGAATTCTAAATGGAGACCTGTGCCAACCCCTACCATCTGTTTACTTCCCATCCAAGTATTGTACGCACACTGCGGCTTTCAATTTGTCCGTCCATTTGGAGCTCTACTGTGAAGACTCGGAAAAACCTAAAGGCATTCATGAGAAAAAAACCCATTCGTGAGAGCTCCTCTGGCTTGGACAGAATATGATGACTGTATAGAGCCAGAGTCTTTGGAAAAATACGGAATATTGCTACATTTAATCATATATGGACAGCAATGTGTTTGTCTTTTTCTACTTATTTATGATAGCAGAAGTATGGACCATAGTGCATAATGGACATAAACCCACATGTGGACATCTAACTTCCTAAATCATTATTAAACCTCGATGCAAAGCAGAACCACATCCATCGTATCCAATATACCAACTGTATCTATTATTATACGCTCCCGTTATGAGCTCTGAGCCTTAAAGCGGACTTATGGCCCCGAGTGACCACCCACCACCGAATGGATCTCCCCATTTTAAATTCTATTGAATAATGTTGCCCGCGGTTATTAAATTTGTCGAATCTCAGGCAAAATCTCGGCTTTTCATATATAGATCAGAGCATTACCACTGGCCGTGCTACATTTCCCAGATACCCCTTGTTCTCTTCTAAAATAAATGTCCAATATACTTGAGGGATTCATTTGGCAGCGCTCGTCTTCATTACTGATATTATCTTCCAACAGAGATGCACGAGGACACACGTTTAATCTGCCGACTGTGTAAGGTTCTTGGACGCATAAACCCACAGGACTGGCGCAGGGCTGCGGTCTACAGAGGCAGATTATTATGAGTTGTTAATAATGACTCTGCCTGCCAAGAAGTATTAATACATTCATAAAGTTTCTTGTACTTTTCCTCATATTTCCCCTTGCTCTAGCTCGTCGCATGTTCACGATTGTGGCAACACAGGACTATTTATGGCATGCATACGTTCTTTCATTCTATTCCAATAAATATATTTCTGTTGCAGTGAGGGAGGCGTGCTCATGCTCTGAGACCAGTTTCTTTGTAAGCCCTGAAGCCAATGGAAGATGAGATCAGGAAATCTAATAGCTGCATAATTATATGGTGTCTTGGCACAGCATGTTGACACATCTGAACGAATGCAAAATGAGCACAAAAATGACGGTAATATTGAAGAAAAAAACTCATGAATCACATGACATAGGCTAATAATCTCGTAAAATACATCTGTCAAATACATCTATTTTATTTAAAAAAAAAAAATTGCATCCATTGCTTTGTGCAACGCTAATTATGTTTGCATGTGTACATCGACAGCCCTAATTTGTTTCATTATGACATCAAGTGGCCTCTCTGTGTAAGGTCAGATCAGATCAGTGCCTTCAATGTGCATCATGTGCCGCATTATTCCTGAGGGCCGAGAACCCAGCTGCCCTTGATATGTGTATTCATGTGCTCTCAGAGAAATTGTTCTTGACTTATGTCAGAGACGCAGAGGTTACGGTAAGGAAATTGGTATCATCGCTGACCCTGGAGAGTCCCACATGTAGCAGCGCCTGTCAAAAATGTTGTCAGAGCTTCCACATAGACAAGGAAAGAATATTAAATGTGGGGTTTTTTTCCGCCCATGTAACCAGCGGTGCACATTATTGGCGACTCTTGAGTGTCAGGTAATTGCACGCACTTTGCAGTAATATGAAGACATATTAGGACGAGCTCCGCGGCAGAGTGGAATATCTAATTTCGTCTTGGAGCTGTGGTTCGGTGGTATTTTTGGTCAATCTGTCTATTGCCTATTTCTTCATTTCCCATGGGGAGGCATCAGAGCCGCTTTGGTGGAGTTTCAACTCCCAGCGGCTCTAATTTAGTAAGACAATCTTTGATGATGGTACTTATGAAACTCGGAGCTCAGCACTTAACATGGGAAATAATACAAACCCAGACTTCAGGCGTGAACCCTAAGTAAGGCAGGTGGAAGCTTGGATGGCAGAGATGGTCATGCCGAGATGTAGACAAGCACCAAGTTTGCAGAATGTGACAGGAAGTGGAGGATAAATGAGGATGTCACGCGTCAAAAATCGAAGAAACTAACGAAGAGACAGGTGGTGGATAGATGTGTGGGTGTCACTTTTTAAATGGCAGGAATCTCAATTTTAAGAGAACTTTTGTCCTTCAACTCCAGAGATCAACCAGTACACAAAGTCCCAGCTTCCTCCCGTGCTCTGGATGGAGAGAGGAATGGTCATTAAAAACGTATGAGCAATGAAACAGCCCCAGGGGCGACAATATGGAACTGAATCACTCTGATTTCCAGCCGGCAGATTAAAAATAAATTGTGTCTAAAATATTCAGGGGGAAGTTATTAGTGCAGCTTTGCAGTTTCTTTCCTTCAACAAGCAGCTCCACGGTTGAGATGTTCTGCCAGCCTCGTGTTTTGGGCTCAGTAAGGTAACTGTAATCGTCTAGAAAAACAAGAGGAAGCGCAGGGACGGCAGGATATAGAAAAGGTTAACGGGTGTTATCTGTGTGTGAGGGGGTTGGGAAACTGGAGGTAAGGGAGACAAAGCTGACTGAAATCCGTTATTTCAGTCTGCTGTTTGCTTGTTGTGGTCTTATGGAGTCTTAGTTGTTGGTCCACCAGTACTTCCAGAATAATCTGACGTGTGAGCAGATCTAGAACTTGGATTTGTGGCATTTGAGAGGGCAAAATGGACAAATAGGTGATGAAAACAAAGATGCAAAAGTACTTCACCTGTACTCTTGTTGTTGCAGACCTTGATTATGCAATTTGAGGCGTACACCTCTATTATGTAACTGTAAATCAAGTTACTCAAGCATGTAAACAATATCCTGTCTTCCATTTTTGTATTCATCCGGCATAATTTCTCATATTCTGTAAATGATTGAATACTTTCATTTTATTCAGGCACCATTATCGGATTACCGACAAAAATCAAACATGTTTACAGGGCTGTTGGGTCTGTGGACTACGGCGAGGCAGGGAATAAACAAAACACACCATAAAGACATGCGAGAAACCACACAAGAAATTCACGCTCAAACTCTGATATGCTTTCATGCGATGCATATTTCATCATTTATTTCCGCATTCAAAATTAATGCCTAGCTCCGGTCGAGCCGCACACCTGCTCCCGTACAAGTTGAAGTTGTGTGTGCTTTCTGCAATAACTCCCCACCCCCATCCTCTCCCTTCACAATAAATCACTCTCCACCCCCTCACCATTTGCATGCGGCAGCACCCCCATCACTTACATCATTGGCCAGGAAGCAATCTCCCTGCCTTACACACGTTTCGGCTGGAACACAATGTTTTACACGAATAAACAACACGATAAAGGCATCACGAATAATTCACGACAACTCCTTTCAGAACAAATCGCCGTGATTTTTGCCATTTTCTGAGTTACGTCTTCATCGTGATTATTCTTAATTACCGGGATTGATCAACCAGAGCGGCACAGACCATCTCCCGTCTCTACTTTTGTACTGAATATCAGATAACTTTATCATGTTTTCATGATCGTGAAATCACAATGTCCACCCGCCTGTCACACTCAGTCTGTTTACTGCTTTTAATCTGTTAATAATCCTTCTGATCCTTTTTCGACAGAATTGATGATGTCATCCGCTGATTTTATATAAAATGGTCATACTGTAAACTATCAGGATAGGACAGGACTCTATTACCAAATGTATGTTCTCACATTTACAAATCCTCAACCATAACTACCACCAACAAGCTCAAGTTGAAGTTAATTTTTTCTTTCCTTTTTCTCTTTTGTTTTCATTCTTTTAACAGGCCTTTAAAACTTTTAAAATGCTGGTGTGTTCAGTTCTTATCCAAATGACTAACGGCAACATAATTCCTTAAGGTACCTTTGTGTCCCATATGATGTATTTTTGTAAAATCCCTCAAAAAGCAGCTTTTCCCCATTTCCCCACTGTCCTACAATGCAAGTGTTGCATTTACCTTTGTCCTTGAAGTGTCATTGCTGTGGTTGTAAACCTTGGTTCTAACAGAGCTGGACAGACAAGCATAGTCACCACTTCATACATCAAACCTAATCAGGCTTTCAAATCACCCCCATGGAACCTGCAGCCCATCTATGTGTACCCACTACTCTCACCTTGCCACACAATCCTGCTCATAATCTGTTCAACATCCTTCCACGTCTTTAAAAGCTACGCAAATACAGATGCACGTGTTTTCTGCTTGGTGTGTGTTCATCCATGTGTATGCATCTGGCCTGTGTGTGTGTGTGTGTGCTCTATCTGTGCAGTATTAGAGGGTCAGATGAGACGCCCCGGAGCAGATGTGCTGGAGGAGGGGCTTGACGGTGAAACGGGAGCAGAGGTGAGATAGCCGGAGGAGTTAATCAGGTCGCGTTGAGATTGGGCGGCTGACGCTGGCACGTGCGGAGGGTTCTGTCACAGATTGATGAGGACACATTGACAACAGCATTCAAATGTGCGTCTGACTCAGCAAATGTGAGCTTGAGTCAGCAAATTGGAGTGAATCTATAACAATGACCACCTCAGGAGAAAAGGAGGCTGTGCTCCTCACAGGCGTGTGCTGGGGGTGGAGAGTCAATGCAAAAAATAAATAAATAAATCTTATATTCCTACCACCCAACAGAAATAACATCAATATTTCTCACATCTCTAAAATACAGTGTGGCTCTTCCAAATTCTAAGGTTGCTCAGATTAAAAAAAAAAAAATCACACATTCATATGCTGGATGCACCTGTGTGTAGGACCTACCTACTAGTGTGGCCCTGGGATTATTTTCTGACCTAACCAGGTTCATAATTAATCATCGAGCAGGCACAGTTTGGGCTGAAAGTCTTAATGATGTCAAAGTAGGCCTTGAGAATTCCCTGATAGCCAGATCATAGAGGTCCTCCTCTACGTGGAGTTTTTGACGTTTTTATAGAGGATGACAAAAAGTGAAACTTATTCCGATAACTATTATTCTACCACCTGATCATCCTCAACCAATCCTCTTCCTCCTCCCAGAGTCTCCTTCTCCACACCTGCTCTCGTTTCCCCTAATCAGTCTTCACTCTATGTTGCAGCCGTTGTCGGTCCGATTGATCTGGATTCAGTAGGTGTTCTTTATTTTATTTTATGTGAATCTATAATAGCTTTGTTGTCATCCCATTATCTGCCTCTCTCCCCATCTTGGACTAATTTCCGGACATGATTACGATTATGTGCCTTAGTCTGTTTGGACGTTTTTGCTCCATGAACGTTTTGTTCCTTTTATGCCTTACCATGTGTTCTCATCCATCCATCCACAGAGCAAGTATGACGGATGGCTTAAACAGCTTAACAGCCCCCTCCAGATTCACTCACAATGCAGACAGCATGCATATAATGAGGACACGTGTTAACACAAGGTGTAAAAGCCTGCTTGGACACTTCTTTCTTGCCTGGGTTTGTTTAAATTCTGTATTAATTAATTTTTCCGTTTAAATTCATATTGCTGTTTAATCTGTAGATGTGAAAAATAATGCTTTCATCAGCCAGTTACTGCCCTCTTTTTAGTACTGGGCGTTTAGAAGAGGATGAGACATCAAATCACCAGGCGTTTGTACGATTAGAGAAACGTAAACACTGCATAAAAGCAGATGGATACACCGGCTGTGGAATAGATCTGGAACTACGGTCACTCTATGACCAAAAACATGCAACCTTTGCTATTCTGTGCAAGGCTGCAAGGTCCTGGCCTACAATAAATATGGCGTGCGGAGGAAGATATGACACACACACACACATAGTTACTGTCTCATCAGCCATTTCAGCATCGACTCTGAATTGCACAAGATCGCACAACTTGCTGCATGGAAATTTAGAAAAAGACGAGAGATCCTCCGGGAACTGATCATCTTCCTCACCTCAACATCTAATCTCATTTTACCTCATGAAAAGTTAAAACCCTTCAAGTCACACCAAAAGATGCCATGTGCCTGGGACAAGGCTCTTTTCTCTCCAGTACATTCATCAGTGAAATTCCACTCCAGAGAAAGCGAAGGTGATACTTCAATAACGTTCCGATCTGCTGGGATGAATTTTTTTTTTCTTACCCTATGTGAGAGAAAGATGTCTGAGCTGCAAGCAAAAAATGTTAAATCAGCTTTAACACAACGGGAGATAAAGTTGAGCATGAGGACGTAGGGTGGGTTGTTACATGGGGGAGAGTAAGACAGCGCTACAAATCAATGTGTCCTTCGGTCGGCGCCGACGATGAGGGATTTGTGCTCACTGATTTTATCAAGAAACAGCGGGCTTCCCCTCCTGCAATTTATTGTGGAGCTTTGTCAGCAACTGCAAGACTGGAGCATCCTCGCACTGCTCCGAGGTGTCCGGGATGGCACCGTAACCTCTTACTCACAGAGGTTGCAGAATAGAGGCAGAAAGTGTAAACGCTGTCTGTATTTCTGCACTTTGTGGAATTATGGCACATCATTCTGGGAGATTTTAGGTCATTCTGACAATGTTTAAACTCAAGATTTTGACAAGATTGCTTCCACTATCCACGGAAAATGAATATCTAATCAAAATTTACGCTGCCTGAGCTCTTTCGCATAGATGGAATACCCATCTTTACAATATCAGATTGGCTTTCTGTTGATATTCACACACATCACTGTCCTCCATTTTGCAGGTAAATTTACAAGAAGATGATACAGATGGAATTGGAGCAGAGCAGATGGGATCCAAGTGAAAGGGCTCGATGGGATTGTGGTTATATTTTAGGGATTGCTCTGAGTGGCCATCGGTGTGTTCTCCCGTTCCCTCCGTCAATCTGCAGGTAAGTTAGCACATTTATTTATTTTTCAAAGAAACCAACAAACATCTGGCAAGAATGAAGCAGATGAACCCTAAATATAGGCAACGTGTCACGCATAATGAGAAATAGAACATCGGGTCCATGATATAACTGCATGTTTTTTATGAGTGTTTGACTGTTGCATCCATCACTGTAGTTGTTATGGGGACATCGTGATGAATTGCTGGCAGATTAATTGTCTTTTTACGGATTCATTTGACACAGTTGCTGTGTAAAAGATGTCTGCCTCAAGCTAAGAGAGCAGTCACAACACGAGCTGCCAAGAATTAAAGGCTAAAAACTGGACTTTTTACAAAATAAATCTGTTCTCATCATGAGTTTTTATATTAACACTTTTATTCAATGTTAGATAAAAGAATATTTAGAGTGTAGAGATATTAAATGATGGCCTCCGTATTTGACCTCTTGTTACATAACAACCGATGTCTTGTCTTACAGTAAATATCTCAGTTGCATATTTACATAAATTCATGAGGATGGCATATCAATCAATGGATGCAAAAAGCTTCTTCTTCAATATTCTTCACAATATTCTTCTCTCACAAAATTTTTGCTTTTGCTTTGAATTTCAGTAAATTATAGTTTGAAATATAAATTGACATTCCGATACTGACTATATATAATCCAGATGAATATATATGATCTTATATAACCCAGTATATTTAGAAATTGGGATTTAAAACTGATGAAGAGTTCTATTTTTCCTCTAATAGAGCCACATTGTTACGGCACACCCCATATTCCTCCCCACTCCTTTAAAAAGCGGTCAAATGCACCAACAACTTCCTGTCCCCTCCCTTGACACGAGGCTGCGAACGCCTAAACGTAAACTTAATTCCTCCTCAATAGAAGCCATGTGTGGGTCTGACCTCTGCTGTGCCAAAGGGGATTACGGTTAATTGAGTTGACCAGTACAGAGGGAGAATTAGCCCTCCGTGATCTTCCTGTGTGTTCATTGTGTGCCTGCTGTTCGAAGCAATGAAAGGAGATGAGATTAAGAAATGGAGGATTTTCTCTGGCATCATGAAGTCATCCACCGCGACGACGTTTGTGCCATTTTCACGATTTTAGCAATTTCAGAAATGGTGCGAGATTGACTGTTGGGATTGTTTTGTATGACAGAGGAGGGTTAAGACGTCGTATTAGAGTCTTCCAGGGCTCCAGGTTGTATGTGCACGCGTGTGATAAAGTGTCTAATGAGCTCCCCTTTTGATTAATTACGCCAACCGCAGCTACGACAGGATTGTAAAGTATCAAATTTACCTAACGTGTTGTTGTAAGACTAGTTCTGTGTCCCATACAGGTTTAAAAATTAAATGTAAGTGAATTTAACAAAAATTGCCAAAAGAAAGTGCAAATTAGACCGTAAGCCAAGGAACAGTTGGGGATACTGCTCGGGTCTTAGCAGAATATCTGGCACCGCTGAATGTAAGGGGACTGGTGTAAGTACTTCTGGTACTTCTGATTGATGAGGGAAAACAAAGAACAGGTGTGGAGCTGGGAGCAGATGAAAGTGACCAATTGGTTGAGGAGAGGCATGTGACAGCCAATAAAGGGACACGGGAACAAAAGACGGCTGCACGGATGGAGGAGCAAATAGGAGACGCCTCGGATAGTCTTTTGTTCGGCTTTCTTCTTATTTGGACGCCACATCGTTCAGTTGATGAAGACGCATATATCTTCACATAGAATCTAGCTTTGGTGTTAAACGCCTTGATTGGAGGAGAACGCTCTGTTTTGGTGTGTGTGTGTGTGTGACATTAACTGGCCCAGGCACTCATCTGCTGCATCCACCTGCAAGGAGTTCCTCAGCAGGCCCATATTAAGCTTTAATTGAATCTCATTCTCACTTGGCAGCACCAAGGTGATATGGAAATCTGATCTTTGACTTGGCGTCGCTCCACGGCAGCTGTGATGGGGAGGAACTGCTGGCACACCGGCTGTCACAAAGTTGGACTTTTATGTTTCTTCCTAAACTCCTGAACCTCTGATCTTTTTTTCCATACATTATTGACGAATGTTCGGGTTGTTTGTTACACATGATCAAGAAGAGTTATAGGCTGTGGGTAGCAGCGTAGCAAAACACAATGTGGCAGGATGCCATCTAGTGTAAACATAATCAAATCGATGCTATCTTTTAGCCTCCACAGTCTCCCCTAATCATGCATAAAATATCCTGTGCGCACTCTGGAGGCGTTCAGGTGCTGACGTTCCCTTTGTATTTGACGTCGCGTATACAAAATGAGAGAAAAAGGCTTTTTTTAGGTGAGAAATGAGGGAGATGGCCTTCCAGATTGAGGCTAGACGATCAAAAGAGGGAGCAGATCAAGCGAGCAAAGACGTTCAGCGTTCATCATATCCAGCGTGGGTGGAGAGGCGTCACAGCACCGCATTAAAGACCTCGCGTAGAGAGGACTTATTAAACGATCGGTCTTACTGTTAATTATAGAGGCTTCAGCTGATAAAAACCTTGGAAAGGAACGAGCGTCAGCGAGACTGTCTGCTGCTGAGAGGTGTGGCTGATGTTCTCCAGTGCACTTTAGGGAAAAGATTGTATTTCTGACCAGCCCAAAACCTTTGCTAAAGGATACTTCTTTTTGCCCTTATTTCCCTGCTGCTGTACTTTCTCACATCCTGACTCTTGTAGGAACAGAGTGGGCCGGGAGAGTCAGATCCCAGCATGTAATTAGGACTTTAACCGATTTTGCTGGCACCCACTCTGTCGCGCAATTTGAATAATGCACTCACTAGAAAATGAATCATGTATTTAGCACTCTTAAAGCTAAATGCCACCGTAAATTGTGATCTTAGATTAAAGTTGGAGAGCTGATGTATATTTAATATTCCCGAGTAGATGCGTTCCTACCCTTGGTGTCTAATTGATCGTTTATCTTTTCACAGGCGTTGGTGGATTTGTTGACTGTTAGAATATTATTAATTTTCCAACAATGGGTAAGGATTAAGTAAGGATCAATGTTATGTTGTGAAGTGTGTGATGTCCTAAGGCAGTGAGATAATCAGCTTGCTGTTGTAAGTGTGAATGGAGCAGTGTGCGGCCTTGGTTTTGCAGGATTCCACCGGTTTTCTCTGAAATGAGCCGTCGCTGATGTTGTCCCGTTTACGGTAAGTAACGTAAAACAGACGTGAAAAGGCAGTAAAATGGATTTCTTAGCGATAAAGTATTATTTTGTCAACATAAATACATTTTTGTGTTTTAATCGTGTGGGTTGAATATTTTTTATGCCATGGTTGCCTATTATCATCTAATTATATATCATAAATGCTGTATATTAGGTAAAATTAGCGTAGGATATCATATAATAATATATCATGTTATACTATACCTCTGTCCATGAATATTCTTAATTATTATTTAATTAATTAACCTCTCTCACTTAAAAACACTTGTATTTTCATCCTTTGTCTACTTTACTGATGTCCAGCTTAAATATTTATTGGAATTTTTGGAATTCAGTAACTTTAGAGATAGATTTGTCATTTCTGTCGTGGTACAACATCATTCAAACACATCAAACCCTGAAAGGAGACGGGCTGTTTCAGTGTCTCTCTTGTCTAATGGAACATCAGTCTCAGTCCACAAATGTGACTCAGTGGCTCAAAGTGTTTCTCCTTAAAACGATTAGGCTTGTCTCCGTCTCCATCACTGTGTCTCCTGTCAGCTTCTGTTTCGGCTGAATTTCTATCCCCCCCACCCTCCTCCCTTTCTCTTCTAATCCCGTCTCCAGTGGGAGTGACATTTCTCGTGGGAGGGAGTGTATAAATGTGGGACTTAATTTAATCAGCGGCGTGCTTGGGAAAGGCAGCCGTTTCCACTCGCTGACCTCCAGGTAACGCGTGTGTGTGTGTTTAGAGGCCAGATTGACAGCGAGAGGTGATTGTATCGGCTCACTGTCCCCGGAGACTTCAACTCTCTACTCTCTCTACACCTTGCTTCATTTCCAGAGCCTGCAGCCCATTGGAGGAGAGTGGTTATGGCTCTCAGAATAGCCAGCAGGGAGATATTATGGGATGGCAGAGAGTCTAGCTGTTTGAATCCAGCCTAAAGGTGGACCGTGTCTGATGGGCAGAGTAGGGGGAGGGAGGGGGGAACTCAGCATGGTGGCTTCTCTCTCTCTCCAGCTCTCCATGTGAGTCTGAAGGTGACCAGCAGATCACTGCGCAGGTTACACACACAGCATGAAATCTTATAATCATCATTAAATGGTCCGACGGCACAAAATATTATAAATTAAAGACTTGAATATTTCACCACTCACCTGCAGGAGTAACACAAAGCACGGTCACAGCCAGTAGACGTATTAAATCAGCCTATATGCTGGATTTGTTCCTTACGGCTGTACGCTGTAATCAGCATTTGAAATAATAATCAACATTAATCACTCTACATTTATGCTCAGGCCGTTAAATAATTTACACATTATATTAACCATTATTAGTATGCATGAGGTGTTTTTAGGGCTGCGTTCTGTCTTTACAACCACAGATTTAGGGGGGGCTACGGTTTTTATGTGCCACTATTTATTCCAGAGTCATTATCTTAGCAAATATATGGGAGTACTCAGAGAGGAAACAGAGATTCTGCTTGGTTTTCCACATCACAGGAGGCAATAAGTGGGCTGGAGTTGATCTGAAGCATGAGAATATGATGCTGGTGTTTTATACGTCTCCTCTGTCATTGTCATTTTTATTGTCTGTAAATACCTTCTCGCCCTTGGGAATACGACTTGGAGAATATGTTGTGCGCTGTATTTTCAAGGCGTACATGTAAGACAATATTGGACTTCAGACAATTTAATCATGGCTGCTGTGAGCTGCCTGGGTTTTTTTATTCAAAGTGAATGGTGCTGGAGTGTAATGAATGGGATCTTACCCACTCTGGATTCTGTCAGGGTCAGCGTGTGCGTCAGTGTTTTAGCAGATACTCACAGCTCGTCACGTTGACGGTGCTAATAAAACAAAACAAAGTAATAATAATTCTTAAAACAACATTCAAATGGGGCAGATTCACCGCTGTCTGTGACATTAATTGGCCGACTGGTCAACTTAGTGGTGGAGTTTTTGACATCATGCTAAAGTCTGAATTAAAGACAGGCGTCCATTTGCCTTTATTTGAGTCACTTTTAACATGGTGCACATTTATTTCATTATTTTTGTTTGAAATTGTATAATTTTGCTTCTTCTCCCGACATATTCCATGCAACAGATGCAACAAAATGCAATCACTTTTTATCCCCTGCATTTATACTCTGCTTAACTTTACGTTCTTTGTCAGCATTGGTCCCTGCTAATCAGGAGTGTGTGTGTCCGTGCATGAGTGTGCGACCTGTTGATTGAGAGAGAGTGTGCTCCCTTGGGTGCTGTCTGGTCTTAATTGCGGCGGTGTCCGGTAGCCTCTTCTCCCACATATACCTGAGTGTTTTTCAGTTTCCCTGCGTATGTAAATCAGCTAAGGTGGAGTCCATTTCCACACTGACTGGAACTGAAGGGCAACAGCACAACCTGGTGGTGGCCTAAGGTACATTTGAGGCTTTTTTTTTCTTTTATAATACAGTATATCTTTCTTTCCATTAGCTCTATTATTCTGGCTCTATAGGTCCTTTCCCGTTTATGTTTCCTCCAACTATTCATCCTGTGTCTTTGTTTTGGCCCACAATCCCACTACTCTCTTTCTCTCTGTCTCTCTCTCTCTCTCTCTTTCTCTCTGAGACACTTTGGTTCCCATTCCTATTTTTTCCCTCACATCCTCCATCTGTCCACCTCCTCCTGATTCCTATCTCCATTCTCCTCTTCTTCCTCGGTGTAGTCTCTGGAGCAGCTGATAGTAAAGGCATTAACAGCTGCTGGTGGACATTGTGTGTTTCATGCCGCACAAACTGTTCCCAGCAGTTTTTCCCTGACAGTTATATATGAATTGTATTTTGTTTTGTTTGGTTTAGTTTTTTTTGTTTTTTACTCAAACAGCTAATTAAAAATATGATTTTATTTACCATGATAGAGCACATATAAAAAAATTAGATAGAGGAAGAATAAAGGGAAGTCTCAAGACCACCTTTCATATTTGTACATCTTCAATTTAAAAAAAATATATATATTCTTTCTGCCTTATTCTCCATTTCCCTTTCCCCACAGATATGGATTATAGAGATACACTATTCTGACCCGTAATGTCTGATGGAAAATGACATTGATATGTCAAACTTGCATACATTTGAGACTTGACTTGATCTTCTGCTCATCATTTATTCCTCTGTCTCATTAATCTTCGTCCACATCGCCCTGTGGTCACTCTATGTTGTCTCCTCAGTAGGATTAGCATACT
This sequence comes from Brotula barbata, assembly GCA_900303265.1. Classification (NCBI taxonomy): domain Eukaryota; kingdom Metazoa; phylum Chordata; class Actinopteri; order Ophidiiformes; family Ophidiidae; genus Brotula; species Brotula barbata. The sequence goes on from OMNV01002243.1 coordinate 114,315, forward strand.
GTACTATCCCTCAAGTCCGCCCACCCCCCAGTCTGTCCGTCCTTTTATTAGAGGAGAAGACGAAGAAGGCAAGGCCCTGCTGCTGACTTGGTACTGTCCAAGTGTTACTACTTCTAATTCATCAGATCCCATTTCTTGCCTCGGTGGAGAAGCTGGATGCTGCTAATGAAAGCAGTTTGATAGACCAGCTGAATTAGGGGCCGTCCCAGTCCTCCCCGGACCCTTTTGCTCTTAGAACCATGAAATCTGTCATCGGATGATCCCATTGTTAATTAAGATTCTTTTAAGATGTCACTGGAAATAAAGCAGCTGTAAAAACAATCACATTAATCGTTAATCACAGTAATTCAGTTATCCTTATAACGTAAAATATATTTCTGTCTGTGTCGGTTTAGTTTTGTCTAAACTGCACACCAATCATATTTGTCAATTCTAACAAACTTTAATATTTAAAAACAGGCCATATAGATGTATGTACATTAGTTATAATTTTTAACTATTATTTATTGACTTGTATTATTTATCCACATGGTTCATTATTACCATCCGGAGACAACCATTTTTGGCATTTTACTGTTTAATGTTATCTTATTATTCTCCAAAAGCATCCATTGGCAAAATTAAAGCCAATATCAAAGAAAACATTCAATAATTATTTACTGACTCTTGCACGAAATGTAAATGGGAGAAAATTCAAATTTAAAAGAAAATCCGTCCACGTGCTATTATATATTTGGAATCATTTGCAAAAAGAACAAAACAAATTGTTTTTTTAACTGTATTAATAGTCATGAATTATTTAGGGCAGTCTGAACTGAGTCACTTGGAGCTGCGGTGTGCCCATTTGAAATTCAATTTCTTTTCCTTTGACCACCAAACATGCAAACAGGTCATTTGGCACATCTGAGGCCCGAGCCAAATCAATTATTTCACAGGATCAAGACCGTATTCATGAAGCATAGTTTGCATTTTCCACACTTCCTCTGAAATGAGGCGTTTATGTCAAACTGTCTGTGTAAATTGGTGACAGCCACTTGAAAGCAACTTGTCCTTTTTCATTACCACCCACCTTCCCCAACTCAGCTGCTAAATAAAACACACCTGACAGCCCCGAGACCCACCAAGGAACTCTTATATTACAGTGTGTACACTGTTAAAAGGAAGCTGTCAACAAATCGAACTGCAAATCACTCGCAAATTGAATACTCATCAGAAATGAGCATGGTTTATTCATTACCTTGTTTTGCTGCTTTCATAGCAAAGTAGCACAGAAAAAGGATGCGATATTAAGGAACCAACAGAGTCTAAATTACAATCATGTCCTTTTAATGAATGCATTTATTAAGTGTGACAAATCCAAAAACCTTTATTGAGCAGTAATAACCTTACAAACCCTACAAACCATACAGTATCCATCATATTCAGCCATGTGTTTTTGAGCCAAACTCTGCTACCCAACCTGTGACTGTGATGTCTTCCATGTTAACCCAAGTGTGTTCATGAAGAAAGTCCTTGGAGTTGTTTTTTTTTTTTTGCTTTGTTTTTTTCTCAGTCAACCTTTGTCCTTTCTCCCCTCATCTCAACAGAGAGTTGAAGAATGGATGGGTTTTCAGCAAGCGGCCGGAAATGTGAAGCGGAGCATTCAGCTATTTTGTCAGTTTGTCACTGTCAGCGAGGCCACCAGAGAGCTGCACCCTGCAGGACGGGGAAGAGTCGGACACAAGGAGGTTGGCATATTTCTCCTTTCTCATCTCCCAAAGGAGAGGACACCACGTCAGAAAGCTGCATGCACTGAGACGCAACAAAATAGGGCACAGTACGTATATCAACCATGCATTCATCGTCTCTGCTGTCACTGTGTGTGTGTTGTTAGTCCCATGATACACACACGCTGTCAGTATACAGCATCTTATTATATCATTTATTGCTTTGTGTTTTGATATCTGCAATTTTGTAGATTTCATACTCAGATAGTTCTTGAATTTCATCAACATTTGCATTTGCGTGGGTGTGCACATATGCGTGCACAGATATGGGTCTTCTTACATCCAATGAGTTGCTATAGAAACAATCCCCCAACTGCAAGAAGCACCCTGTGACTGAGGGGATTTGGTGCACGATCAGGAACCCTCTGAAAAATGTATTTGCCCAGTCTTACCTTTCAGTTTAAGTTAGGGAAGCAACTGTTCAACAGTTGACTTTAAGAATCTGCAGATTGAATTTGAAGCTCCATAGCCAAATTCACTATAATTAATCCATTCATTTAATTATTTATTTCCCAAAAGATTCCTGGGGCAGTCACAAGAATGTTCACAGTTTTTTTCCATGTAAACATATATATTTATATGTTTATGTTTGCAGTGCATTGTGGGACAGTATCAACCTCAAACAGACAGACCAGTGTTTTCATATTTTTCGCACGTTTCCAGGGTGAACACAATACATATTAAACCGGGATTGATTATTCTGTGGTATATAAAACCCACGCACATTTCTGACCTGCATCTACAAAAAAAACAAAAACAAAAAAAAAACACTTTATATTTTACCTATTTAGACGTTAGGCCGATTGTTATATTACCCGTATATATAGCTACATGTATATACGAAAGTGTGAAAGAGAAACGACTCCTCGGTTTCAACGCACGTCACAAATGGGCATCGAGACGCTCCCGCAACTGGCGCGCCTTTTACGTCCTCATTCATCCACTAGAGGGCAGCAGAGCAGCTCTTTTCAAACGTGCCTCTAAATTGAGCGTCTGCTCAGACGGATTCTGCGAATTGAATGAACGTTCAGAGAGACATTCCTTTAACGACTCACTTTACACTGTCACATATCAGAGCCGAGCTTATTTAGGTTGCGCCATAAGGGCCGCTGGTATGCAGCTACGTCAGAGGCTGCACGTATTGACGAATCCCCTGCAGCTGGTGGATATTCAAGCTCCATAACCGCCACTATCAGCGTGGGAAAGGGCAATTTAGGTCCGCCCCATGATTACCTCCTGAAAACACAGCGCAGAAAATACTGGAAAAGAGCCACGGGATTACTTAGCAATGACTTCTTAAACATATTTTCATTAATTTGTCCCTAGGGGGCACTGTCTTCTTATGTATTTGTCCCTGTCAATATGATCATGTGGGAAAATGTCCACTCTATTATAAACTATTTTTGTGTGCTAATTGATTTTCTCCTGACTGACCGAAATTATTGCGTTATTGTGTCACAGTAGAATAATTAAAACTTTCCCTTGCTTTAATGTATTACTTTAAAAAGGTCTAAATGTCTTTAATTTGAGTAATACGTCCAAAGTCTGCATTTCTTTGGAACTACAAACTTAGATTTGCATTTGTTTGAAGTGTGTTACCCCACTGTGTAATCAGACGACTTGGTGAACTCTGCAGAGTACTGACATTGGATTTGGGAGTGAAAAAATAGAATGACAGTTACTTCTGAAATGAATCATAAAAACATAAATGCAACCATTCAACAAAACATCAGCAAGTTTAAATCTACTTAACCACTATGATGTGAACCTGTATGAACTTCCTGCTGCGTGCTGTTTTGTTCTTCCTGCACTCTCACTGATCCATCAGATGATGTCGCTCTTTCAAAAAAGTGTCAGACTGTTCTGTTAAATATCTGTGAAAGAAAATTCTAATCTTAGAGACGTATTTTGACACAATATTCAATGAGCTTAATTTAAAAAAAACACAGAGAAACGCTTGAACGTTCTAAAGTATAAAACCATTCTTCATCCAACATCAAAGCTTTAAAATCTTCAAAAATAGACATGAAATGTGTGATTAGCCTGTGTTCTTGGCTCATGACGTCACCGAGACTGAAGTTCACCGCTCTCAAGCCACCGCGCCCTGAGGCCGCTCTCAGTCATTTCCTCTTGGCCCACTCTGCGTGCCTGCTCGACCCAGACCGGCCGGTTCCTGTTTGGATTCCTGCAGGAGTAGGTACATTCACCATGGAAGATTGTGTTTGGAGTGTTGCCGCAGCCACAGCGGTGCCACATTCTTTCCTCTTCCTTCATCGCACAGACCGAGGAGGCTCGGCCTCGCTCTGAAGTAGGAGGATGTCTTTTAGATAACAAAATGATTTATTCCAGAATATTTCAGGATATTTTCATTCCTCTGCTCGGGGAACTCACAGGAGGCTGTGGATTTAAAAGGACACAAAAAAGAAAATATTTAGTTTTACCTTATATACACAGCATCTGCTTTTTATTACTTTAAGTTACACTGAAACACACTGGACGAAACCCAGATTATCTCTTGATTATGAATGTCAAGGCAGTTTACATACAATCATACAATAAATCAGTCTAATTGTTATCTCTTACCCTGGACTGAAACCTAAATTAAGACATTACAGTCCGAAACGTTGCCCTTGTTAGTCACTAATTCTCTCTGTCCCCTTTGGATTTACGGCCTTTTTCTGACAGAGAGCGGCGCTCTGGTAGCAGCCACGCCTTCCCTCGGCTCATTTTATGTTTGTGGCCTTGTCTCAATGCTGCTCTTTGCCAGAATAGCTTCTCGATCATAAAGGACCAACTTTATTACTGAAGCTCCTGGTGGTTAAAAACAAATCACCGCTGGCCAATGAATCATGGACGGGGGGACGTGTAATACTAAATATAAACCTCTGGCTCCGCTTCACTCACTTTCTGTTTAGTTAATTTTGGACACTTTGCTTTCTTTTGGTGATAAGTATCAGGGGTTGGACCACGGCTTTGAAACCTATTGGTCACGCAGACGTTTTCTCCTCTGTAGCTGTTGATGAAGAACCTACGCACTCCTCTCCTCCCTCCATTGCTCCCTGATGTGATTGTCCATCCGTATAGTGTAGAATATAAATTCCGCCTGTATGACTAAAAACCCTTCTGCAGATCATCCATGGGGCCCAGAAAAGGTCAAAGTGAGGATGTAGGTGTTGTTTTGACCCCTCCTGTGAGCTCAGGAATGTTTGGTAGCTCTTTCTTCAGGCTGTTTACGTCTTGACCGCACTTGTTAAATTGGCGTATTTTCCAACATGGATGACCAGTGGACGGTCTTGAACAGAACATTTTAACTCTCTCAAAGTACAAATAAAATATTGTCGTCCTCGTGATACGTTAGCAGCTGACGTCCTGAAACGTTCGAGCAGTAATCCTAAAAGGCCTCATTCGAAGTTTACTGCGTGGCTCCACCTGTCACCCCACAGCATCCACTAAATATAGAAAGTGACATATTCAGCCCACAAATGTTTGATTGCCTCATATATTTGCGGGAGCAGATATTTGAGATGTTAGGCCAACAGATTCCACACTCCCTCTTATTTTAGCTATGCGCGGTCATCCCTTTAATCTAGCCTCACTGCCCTGGATGTCTCCGCCGGGGTGAGACACAAAGTGATGTGATCGAGGTCTTTCCCTGAGCGCAAACACAAATAAACAAAGACATTTCCCTCTCTGTGCACTCTAAAAAAATAATACACTGGAGGTAACAATTTGCATGGATCTTCTCAAGTACTTCCACTTCAGCCACTATTAAGTCAAGAGATAATTTTAATTAAATAGTTTTGGTGTCATTAAGTAGTCAAATTATTCAATTAAAGTCAGTCCCACTCATTTAGGTTGCTTCTAATTCTGCTTTAATTAGTAACTTAATTCGGCCAAGTCAAAATAAATTACACGTGGAAATTCTAGTTTTATGATCCAACTGTTAATTACAAAACCTGGATAAAGAAATGTGTTTATCCATCTTCTTCACACACTACTTCATCTTCTCTGCACAAAATAAACATTCCCAAACCTACAATAATTATCAATCAGACAAAAAATAAACCACACCGTTAGTTAACGGTAACAGTGTTAACCAAAAAATTTATTTCATCGTCAGTTTTTTTGTCCCTGGCTCCAGAGGCCAAACCTTGTCATATATCATACATTAAATGTGGATTATTGAGCCATACTTCAATAAAACAAACCATATGTATGTACTTACTACGGTTGGTGCTGAGACCTGCGACCATTGTGTGAATCGGGGGCCTCTCTGTGTTGAGGTACGGGGCAGGTGTAAAGAGGGAGTGGGTGGATGAAAATGTTCTCTGTAGGAGGTAAAGGTCAAGGCCGTGGTGTGGATGGAATAAGGCTTTTTCTTTTCATAACGTTCTTGTCCAACAGTCAGCACAAAGCCGTTCCCTCTCTTCCCCTCCGTTAATATCAGATCAGGTATTTGTCTCTATGGAGGGCAAAGGTCCACCATGTTTTTCAACGTCACCGTTGTCAGGATTAAGTGTGAAAATTGCACAACATTCTTTCCAGGGTACTGGCCAAGCCGTTAGAGGGGCTTTCATGTAATTGCTCAACAGCAGACTGAATCCATACCAAGTCCAGAGGAAAGAATCTGACCCTGTTTTTCACCTCCGGCCCTCCTCCACCATGTTTGAAGCCACATTGTGGAATTCTTCATCCATACAGCAAACACGAGACGCCCGCTGGCCTTGTATTCTCTAATCTAATCTAATTGGATGTGATCAAAGTTTTCTGGCTGGAGGGAGCTGCTCACTCCGTGCCTCTCTTCCTCTTCCTCCATGATGAGGGAGCCTTATGCACAACATGTCTGAGTCCTCATAACATTTTTACAGAATCGTTATACTTCAACTTAAAGCCAATTTGTTCCCAACTTTTCGCGACTTTATGCTTTCAAATATACATGTCACACACTGCGTATTCTGGAATATGCATGCCTTCCTTCAGGCTGTTTCATTTGTCCGCATTCTTACCTGACAGAGAGCTCGGACGGCCATATTTGCAACTAACTTGCTTTTTTTTTTTATTCTCTTATCAGCAGTATGCTTGACAGATAATATGAAGGAGAATAACAAAGGTGTGGTGCAGACGTCCATCTCTGCTTATTGCTCTTCCTCTACGTCCATACAAACTTTGAGGCTTTGATTTCTGCATAATGGGCACTTGATACCCTACTGAACATTTCATCAGGTTACCTCCATCGGGGAGGCGTAGCTTTCAAAGGGGATTCCTCTGTACAGTAATCTCCCTTTCCCGTCCCTTCCACTTCCCAAACGCGACGGAACCACTCATTGGAAAGTACGTGTCATGATTTTTTATTTAATTCAGGGGGGCTGAAAGTCCCATTAATCATCGTTGTCTCTAAAATACTTTGCTTACCATCATCCATCATGCTATAAAGTTTAAAGATCTACTCCAGATACATTTTGTTGCACAAATACAGAAAATGGACTATTTAAAAAGAAAAGTTTGGAGGCCTCGCATTGTTGTAATGTGCTCAGATAAAGAAAAAGTCCATTATACGTCTATAAAAAAAAATGGAAAACGTCTAACACAGACTACATTCTACGGCTATTTAATATTTCAAAGGACAGTCCCATGAGCAAGTTTCAACATGACTTTATCTGAGACATGTTGGCATTCTTTCAGTTTCTTGCCAAAAATCCCTATCAACATAAAAAGAACTTCTGCCAGCAACGTCTGAGGCAACATGAAGCACATTTTGTTGTGTCTGTAGGCTTTAATCTGAAAGGAGAGGGAGAATAATTCCTGTCCTCCTTATCTTGTCACGTTATCTACTTAAGGGGCTTTTTGTCAGACTGCACAGAGCACCAGTGTAACATCCCAGCTGCTTCTGAGACTGCAGAATCTAAATAAGAAAATATATCAGAGGGCACATTGACCTTTTAGCTACAGTGAAATAAATATTACGGCTGCTAAAGAAATAGCCCACTCCCTTAAAAACACTGCTTTGCTGAAGAACAAGATTTTTTCACCCCTCAGGGTTCAAATGTGGGCTGTGGAAAAATCTGGAAAGTAGCAAATGGGAGAAGTGACATCATGGTAAATCAGAGTGATGATCGGGGGTTGGAGCGAGGTTATGAGCATAAAGAACGTCTCAGTTTGGAGTCTGACCAGCTGACAGTCAGCTGAGATGAATCAGCCCCGACGCGAGCTGGGGTCATCCGACAAAAACCAAGTTTCCAAACTTGAAAAAATGATCAATCAAGGCAGCTCATTAATTGCTGAGTTGAGTTATTTTCATCACGTTTCATATGGTATATTCATGCAACACTCATCGGCGCTAATAATGAAAAAATGTCAGTGCAGATGGTGCAGAAGGTGCACAAAGTTAATTTAAGTTTATTAAGTCACATTTAATAAGCTGATATAAGATGAGGTATTAGAATTTTAATTAATCAACACGTCAGAGTGACATTTACCCAGGCGGACCCCTGAAACAGAAATACGTGATATTTAATTGCATTTTTCTACCCGTCTTGAGAAAATGGCCAAATAAAGAAGTTCTTCCTGTTGTTTAAAATGGAGTTTTCTGGATTTCATAGCAGACGGTTGTGTCAGACTAAGTAGCATCTGCTTGTAAAAACACATCTGGCAGTTTGGAGTGAAGCACTGGACTTGCAGTACAGTACACGGTGGTGCAATGGAGTCTGGAACGTTATACCTACACGTATTGGTAACAAGTCTGCTTTTGTCCAGGTCTATCTGTGTGAGAGAACACGTACATATACACACACATACACGTTTGGTTCTCTCTCTCTATTTGAAGTAAGTTCCGCTATAGCACACTATGGGAACCAAAAGGGGGTCTTTCCAAGACAAACATACGGGGGCACGGCCCTCCAGTGATGCACTAATGCGGGTCCAGAGGGGTTAAACCAACAAGCGGCGTGAATGCCCAGCAATGACACTAAAAAATAGCCCACAAAGCCCAGTAGATTCCAACTCTCAGAGCCCAAAGCACACTGTTTATGACAGCATGAGCGTCGGGCACCGAGCCTTGGCTCAGATTTCACACCCACAGACTATTTCTGACCATGACTGACACTGAGCACACATGGGAAGGCAGTGTTTGCAAACACACTTTCACCAATTGTATACTTTTTATGCAGGCATACGTCTTCCTGTCAATGTGGGCGGAGAATGTTTAACATAAGGTGAGGACAGGAGAGATTCCAGCAAGGCGACGAACCTAAAAGCTAAAATAGCTGCACAATAGGAGGCAAGTGTGAAAATGATGCCCGGTAGAAAAATAAATAAAATGTTAACGGTTGCAGTAAGAAAAAAAAATCCTATCCTATCCTACTGTATCTTCCAGGGAATATAATGTGTAACTGCAGTGAGTTTCCATTATGTGGTAAAATGTGGTAAAGTCTTGAAAGTCATTGTGACATCATATCTTGGAGCTGAGCAGCACACACACACACAAACATTCATTCTCTCGTGCTATAAAGTGCAATGGAAACAAAGAGCAAACGTTCCTCAGTATTTAGATAATATGGGGAATTGTTTAATGTTGTTGTTTATGGAAAGCAACACGGGTAAATACGGGCTGTTAAAGCTCCAGTGTCTTGTTGGAGAGCGTACAGTACTTTACGTCATCATACTTTCATGGCCGTGACTTTGATCCCATGAGCGTTGATGAAGGTGAGGAGCACCTTGGCTCGTCTCTCGATGACGTCGATCAACTTGTCGATGCCCTGCCGGCCGCCCTGGCTCTCCCAGTACGTCTGATCCAAGAACAGAGATTGGAGGAGCCTCTCCCTCAACCTCCTGCTCCTCAGCACAGCTACGGCCTCCTCTGGAAGTCTGGAGGACGAAAACACGGAGAGAGAGAGAGAGAGAGAGCTGTGATGAAATAAGCATTCAGTTGGTTTATGAGTGGACTGGAAGTGATCCAAACCTACTCTTTGATTCCGTCCAGGAGTCTGAAGTCCAGATTGTCCTCGTTGCGATCGAAGAACCCCTTATTGTTGGTGAAGACCAGGTGTCTGGGATCGTGACGCCTGTGAATGATGTTTGCCAGTTGTGTGTCTTGCTGGTTCCCACAGTACGCGTGGTGACCTAGTTCCACGCACGCATCCTCCAGGCGAGGCTTGAATCCGCAGCAGCTCTGATCGAGGCGGTTGTAAATCTGACACAGAGAGGTCGTTTAAGGTCGTTTAGGAGAACGCTCGTGGCTGTCGTACAAACAGAATCACAGTTAAGATGTCGTTTCCATTTATGGATTGTCGGATTTGCGTTTATGGGGTTTTCCTTCTTTTTAGAGTTGAGTGAGGGATATGGCCAACGCTAAGATCTTTATTCCTCTCCAGAGGCTCATTGAGCAATAACGGCGGGATGTTATTACACTTTAGCGCACGGCTATAAGGATATAAGGAGGAGGCCCTTACCCAAAACTAAACGAGGCCGAGTTTATGCTGCCGTGGATTTAATCGCATTTGCCCAAGTAATGTGGCACACAGACGCAAACTGGAGGTAAACAATGAAATCAGCAGGTGCGTGGTAAAATTTGACTGAAAATCACTGACTTTGGCTCTCTGACGCATTAACAGAGGTTTAAAAGGATTTGGATACGCTGCAGACTATAATCATTTGGTTGATTTATTAAAGCCTAATTAGTGAGACATTTCTGACAAATGCCACCGAGGCAGCTATTAATTTTGCTATTAAGGCTTCAGCATTCATCCATTGTTGCCGTCACATCGGGGATATAAAGGGATGAAAAGTTATTCAAAAAATATCTTGTGTAACATTTCACATTTCATGATTGGAATGAAAAATGAGCCCAATGGGATTCACTCTCAAAAAGTACCTGTTTCATATCATCGTTCATTAACAGGCGTGGAAAGTAATATAGCACAAATACTATATTTAAGTATATTTTTGAGGTGCGTTTGTTTTGTCCACTTCGTTTTAGAAGAAACTATTGCACTTTGTACTGCATGAAATTCAGCTGAACTGACAATATTCAACAAATTCCCCTTTGTAATATGTTTGTAGTTCATTTCCAAGTGATGAATCATTGAATTCTGAGGAGAATTTTCTGTGCCAATAGGCCTCCCACACAGGAAACACAACATGTATTCAACCAAAAGAAAAGACTTTTTACAATATTTAACCTTCCTGCTTAAGCCTATTGATAAATTTCATGTCTGTGTTGCTCACTATTACAACAAACTCTTCATTACCTGTAATAAAAAATCAAACAGTGCGAGCTTGCTCCACTCATAGTGATGGATGCTGGAGCAGCCGGAGTCCTGCTTCGGGGTGATGTTTTTATACCAACATCTCTTTTTCAGGGAGTTTTGGTACTCCGCCCACGTTAGCCTCACGGTGGACCAGCCTCCTGCAAGGCCTTCTGGGAACAGGGATGCATCCCATGACACCACTGGACAAGGCCTGCCATCTAAACGGGGAGGATAGAAGAATTACACAGTCTGCTGTCGGTATGTGCCCACATCTGGGAACTCCCACATCTGACCACATCATTTCATGGTATTTCATTGCCTTGCTCAAGGTCATATAATAGGATGTGTGACAGATGGATGTTTGGTGTTTTCCCCAAAGCAAATGCTTCTTTTGGCACAAAATTTGGACGCAATCGACACTCAACTCCCACAACTGCATAGAAAATGATTACATGGACACTTGAGAGCAGTCAGGATGCACAAACATGCTTTGAATGGTTACAACCTGACCCTCTGAGAGACACCCTTTAAACACTTTATCCTCTGTTACGTCACTTTCATGCTATAGCCTATTTGGGGACAGCATAGTCATATCTCAATGTATGGGATGAGAACGGTACAAGTAATTTGTGTGCGAATGGATCAATCAATCTAACCACTTAATCTACGTTCCATCATTCACTAACCTTTATTCAGCTATGGCTCAAGATAATGTTTCTGTTTTCACTCAGTGGGATCGTTGACGTACCGTGTAAAACGCTGAACTTTCTGCTCACAGCTGGTAATGTCCTATTCAGCCCCAGAACTCTGTCCAAATGGAAAGCAAAGACCTCGCTGGTGTCCACGGCTCTGTTGATAATCCCACACAGTCCCCGGCACACACTGCTGGGTTGTGTGTGTTTTAGGTTGGTCAATGAAACGTTTGTGTGGCCCTCAAATATCAGCAGGGGTGATGCAGAGTCTCCATGAGAGACTTCTTTGATGCGCAAAACTTTGGCGTCTGCAAGAAAGCGCATGGCGTTGACGTCCTCTGTGCTGAACCATGGCGGTGCCCTCTGGCTGTATATTCTGATGGCACTAATGAGAGACTTTGGCTGTGGATCTGGGTTGTAATTATGGGCTATATCCACTGATTTGTAGTCCACATCTCTGCTTTTTCTCCAGGTCGTTCTGAGCGCCGCCCGATCCGAAGAGTCAAGTTTGCTGTGCGTAAAAGATGAATTATCCACTTTATTCCTCCTGACTTTTCTCCTCAGCTTTGGTCTGACTGTTCCCCGGATGTTTGCTGGTTTTAGTCGCTTAGATCTTAGAGTTATGTACACCACGTTGGACCGAGTGGGAAACACAAAGTTCGTATTAGCGCCCGTGTGGACGTTTTGCAGGGCATCACTAATCCCCAGATGATATAATCCACGGGCGCGCCGGTACTTCTCCTCATCAAATCTTCTGTCCCGGTCCTGTCGTGACTGTGAAACAACGAAAAACACATAGATGACACACACAAGAGCAATGATAGCGTTCCTCTTTGATGGAGGGCATCTCCGAAAGCTGCTGGCAAGTTTTAGAAAAGGGAAGCACAGCCAGTGAAAGCAAGACTTCCCCATTAGAATTTATATGAATACCACCATGGTTCTCTGTGCGCCTTTCTGTGCCAAATTCTAACCAGGGAGGAGCACGCAGCTTCCGAGATTCATTTCGGAAGGCTGGGACTGTGGACATCTACAGAGACAACTGGGCAGTGGATGGACCGGCTGGGAAACACCCTCCAGTCCAGGAGGAAGCAGCATGAATTTTCCTCTTTTTCTTTATTTCCCCCCTCAGCTTTTCATAATAATGCGCTCTGATGTGTAATGAGAATATGGCACAAAAAGGCTGTTGTGATGTATCATTAAGTTAAAAAAATAAACATTCATCCACCCTCTTTGAAGTACACTTTCTTCTACATAATTTCTACTTTGAATTAGCTTCTAGAGTTCTAAAAGAAGACTAAAGTTGTCCAGTAAAAAGTTGGAGGTTGATGAGGTTTCTCAGTAAATCTACGCTACAAGAGACCAGATCACTGTGTGAATTAAGTCTTACAATACAAAAATATGTTTTTATCACCTAAAGGGGTAATGGGTGAAATTAGTGATTTACACGAGGATGATAAAGTGAAAGTGAAATTTGATCCATTAATTCTTTATGCGTGTTGGGCGACATCTGCTGGTCGATTGGACGAAATCTTAAATTACATTAAACTTCATGAACAGTGGAGTTTTATTTAGAAAAGCCCAGTTTCTAATGATACCAATTATATAAAGGTGCACTCTGGGTAAATGTAAATACAATGACACCCAACGCATCCAGAATAAAGAGAAATCTTATTGAAAATTTAAAAACTCCTTAGTTTATTTGGAGCTTATTTGTCTAACATGGGGAATTTCTTAAAATTAGAATGTCTCTAAAAGTTATGAAAAGAAAAATGTTCGTGAAATATTCGTTGTTGTTTTT
>OMNV01002243.1:127835-199302 GCA_900303265.1 Brotula barbata
TTTTTTTTTAACGGTTTACTAAAAAGAAAGGGGCTATTATATATATTAAATATGTCTTTTAAATGAACCCGAAGTTTTTGCCCTTAAAGAACAGACTACAAGACAGCAGATAGGAGGCGCTTAACAGGAAACAAAGGCGCACTTCCGCTTATGATACGTCAACAACGGCACATTGATGACAGGATTTCCTGACCTGACAAAAACCGGTTTAAATGTAGAACTACTGTGTGATAAATACATCAATAAGAGTGCAATACACGATTTAAACCACGATATTTCTTTCACTGCACACATTATTCAACTTCCTGTTTTCATCTCTCTACTGACGTCACCTTTGACGGTTGATTAATGAGATGATTGGCAGCACCTGACTGTGCTTCGGCTCTCACCGCTGCTGACTCACATATTACAGAAAGAAAAATAAATACATCTTTACTCGCAGAATGCTCGAAGAAAAATGGCGACATTTGATTTTATTTGTGTTGGCGTTGTTGATGGTGAGCTGTCAGACCATTAGTGTTCCTGAGCAAGGTGAGTATACACAAATGGATGAATAAATAATAAATAAAACTGTCACACTCTCATGTATATCTGCTTCTAGACTGTTTGGTTGTGTAGTTTTTTCGTTTTTATGTTATTTTTTCTAATCGTCACAGGTGTCCAAATGGAAGAAGACCCATCAGTTTGCATAGGGGAAATATTTGGTTTTCCTAACTCAACCAATATGACCAATTTTGCCTATGGACTTGCTGCAAATGTGTTTGCTGTGCTACTGTACGGGAGCAACTTTGTTCCTCTTAAAAGAATAGAGACTGGAGATGGTAGGTATTCATCTAAAAGATAAAAAAGATGTTTGACCTCGTCTGCAGGACATGGAATGAGGAATTTTGATGTTAATGTTTCTGTATTCATCCATTGTAATTCTGTGAAGGTTTTATATCCATTCACAGGGATGTTTTTCCAGTGGGTGAACTGTGCAGCGATATGGGGGGTTTCCATGATCGGAGACGTAATCATTCACTCGCCTAAATTTCATCCTTTAGCGATGCTTGGAGGTGCACTGTGGGCTACAGGTGTGTTTGTTTTTGTTTTGTTTTTCCCTTTAAATTAATGCATTCCAGTGCATGTTCCATATGTACCACTGGTTGTATTTGGGAAGCGCCCCCTGGTGGTCATCAAGGTGCCCCTTGAAAAAGTCAACTGAACTGAAAATGACCTTTGTTGAGAAATTAACTTTATGAATGTGTATGTGAGATTTTTCTGTCTTTGTCAGAAAAGCTGGCAGCAACATTTCTGCAGTCCCTCACCAATAGATCTTTAAAGCTATTAGTGGAACTGGAGGGAAAATGCCATGCTGTAAACTGAAAAGTGTTGTTGTAAGAGGTGCTTATTTTTTATTTCCTATGTTGTCAACAGGAAATATTGCTATCGTTCCAATAGTCAAAGCCATTGGCCTCAGCCTTGGGACACTAATTCTGAGCACTGCTTTTGTAGTCATGGGCTGGGCCAGCACAAGGTGAGTGTGAAAATGTGTGTACTCCAATTAGCAAACTGGGAAAAAAAAATTTAATGGAACATCATTTTGAAAGGGTTCTGTTCTGTGTGATGAGGTCATTTGTCTTTCACAGGTTTGGGTGGTTTGGAATCTGTGCCCAAGAGGTTTCCAGGCCGATAATGAATTACTGCGGCGCTGCGTTGTGTCTGCTCAGGTACTCTATAAATATAGACGCACGTTTCATTTAGAGTTTTGCTTCAAAAGGCAGACATGACTTTGTGTTTGTTCCAGCGGTCTGATCTTTTTCTTTGTGAAAACGGACGTGGAGATGCATCCGAGTTCCGAATCGATCCCGTTACTGCTGGATAGGGTGAGCGCATTGATTGGTGCTTTAATGTATTCCTCTTGCATCATTTTACAAAACAGATGGACGAGCCTGCTTCAGATTGTACTCAAAATAAACACGTCAACACTCTTGCAAGGTGAAACGAGAACTGGTTTTTATGGATTCCATAAGCGAGTGTGGAATAAAAAATTGTTAGAAATTTGTTTTCCAGAGAACAAATTCGGGCAGCTGTGCACCAAGATACTCGCAGTTCTGGATGGATGTCCTTGGACACAAGACCAAACGACTTATGTGAGCAGAAGTCATTGGTAGTCAAATGGCCAAAGCTGCCAGGAATTGTGAAATATAAATCTTTAAATATAAGTCCCTCAAGGACAAAGGGCTAACATTTAATATTTTAAACAAAGCCTTATACTTTCACCAACCAAGCCGTGTAGAGAGGCTCATTCTTCATCTTAAATAGAACACAATGTTTGTTTGAAAGGAGGTACATTTAAGATTATAATCACGACTCACAGAGACTTTGGGGGAAACCAGTCAGTTGCCGCAGCCAAAACTTTTAATAGTACAAGACTGAATACGACTTAAACAACTGAAATATCTTCCTCTGTCATTTTGTCAGAGGCTGCCTGCTTGCTGTTGTGTCTGGCCTGTTGACTGGCTCAAGCTTTACACCCATCCTCTACATTAAGAGTCATTCATCACGTCAAGACAGCATGTTTCACGGAGCCAGTCTCTACGGTAACCATTCCGATGATGTATGAGCTCTCCTCAGTCAAAGCCTATAACCCACCCACAAATAAACCTGGGTACCCTCTCATTACTTTCTACCTACGGAGCATATATTCTCTTTCTGCAATATCACACTGCGGTGTTTGTATGCTTAATATAAACACACTCCTCTGGGGGGGTGCACCTTCCTCGGCTTTATTTGGAATGGTAGGTGCACTCTCTGCCCAAGGTTGTTTCTCTTTCCCAGTGGAATGACTGATTCGTGTTTGCCTCTGGACAAAAGCGTAACGGCAAGCCGTCTACCGTTAGAGTGCAGAGTTTGATAACTTTATTTAACTTTCATGAATTGATTACATCCATAAGTTTAAATGGCACACGGGAACCACAGCCAGCAGGTCATTCGTTGCTAAAAGTTTGGCCGTGGTGATGCTGTCATAGATTGAGCCGTTAACCAAAATTATTCTGTTGACATTTATTGTAGAAATAAAGTAAGCAAACATTGGCAAACGATTATTTATTTATTTTGTTTGTTTGTTTTATACCTACAGACCTCGATTATGTTCACGCATATTGTGCAGGCATCTTCCTCACGAGCACAGTGTACTTCACCGTCTATTGTGCCGCCATGAACAACAAGCCCAGAATCTACTCCCGAGCTGTCCTACCAGGTAATGACCTCTATCTGACCTCACCGCTTTTCTATTGGATCCCCTGTGTTGCACCGTCTCATGAATTCTAATTAGTTTGTCTGAATGATGCAGCCTTCTTTAGTCTCCTCAAACATGTTATTCTGGTCATAGTTCTCATATCTCTCAGGGTTAAATAATGAAACACTGTACCACTGAAATGTCTCCTAGCTGGCCGGTTGTGTGTTTTGTCGTAGTGTTTTTACCTGAAGGGCTGAGTCTTTCTTCTCAGGCCTTTTGTCTGGATTGATGTGGGTACTGGGCACATACTGCTGGTTCCTGGCCAGTAACTACCTGAGTGTTGTCATCACCTTTCCTATCCTCACGGTAAGTACATCATTACGTCCCGACAACATACACAGACTATCCACCATTAAAGAAAGTTTAATAAAGAAGTTTTTTTGGCTGTGTTCTTTGATTATCAGTCATGTTATTTTATTTTATTCAGTATTAGACTAAGTTTCCAAGGCCAGAAATGTGGAACATAAGAAAACGAATTGACTGATTGCTCAGTGATCATGGCTGCATACTTTGATGTTTGGTTTCTTCCGTTCAGGCTTACGGTCTGGTTGCAGCACTGTGGGGATCCTTGGTTTTCAAAGAGATCAGGGTAAGAGTCCTGACATTTACTCTTGATGTCCTTAACTTGTAAAGAATTATTGTCACTTGTTATTTTTGTAATCAGTTAGTAGCCAGTGTTTGATTTTTAGATTTTTGCTAGAATATGTACGGCATGCAGCAGCAGACTGAATCGGTTAACTCGTGTACGGTTTGACTAGTTTGAAATTTGAACACGAAGCATTTGACATCAGATGGTGGGAATTGGAGGGTACCACTATTTGAAGATTGAAGTGCAGCTCGGTCTGTCTTGTTTGATGTAAAATCCCCCTAGTTTCCCTAAAAGGCAGATGGCTGCCTGGGTCAGGCTGCTTGATATCAGTGGGCGGGCAACGAGTTGAAGTTAAACTCCCCCACACTCAGTGAGACATGAGATTTAAATCCTCGTCTCCTCCCGTGGTTTGAGGGTTTTGTCTCAGATCGTTTGACATGGTCATGAACATTGCGGTCTGGTCTTGGTCTGGTCATTAAAGTAAGTGGAACTTTCACAACTTTGCCCATCGTTTGACCCTCTTTTGTTTCCATGGCATCTTTGAGGCATTGTGCGACAATGGCTCTGTCTTGTGTTGTTTGAGTTTTTAATACCTTTTTTTTTCTGGCGACCTCTTTTGGATTATAAAGAGTCAATCTTGCCCGCTTTTTATCGTAATTGTTGGGTGAAACAGGTATTTAACTGCAGTGCTTTTCCAGTCCAAATGTCACAATCTCACTGTTAGCGGATGACTGCAATTTTAAGCTGGGAATCAACTTTAGAGATGATTTTTAATTAGTCGACAAATTAAACTTTATTCTTACACCCCAGCAAGCCAGTCATGCCGTTGTAATGGGTCTGGTGTTGCTATCTCACTCCTGATGGCCTAAATGTTCCAGAGGTTTTATCACACTCCTCCTTACTGTCCAAACAAAACACTAAAAACTTAAAAACGTCCTTCTCAGGGTTGCATCAACCATTCAGTCCTCTTCTTGGCCTCCTGCACGGTGGTGACAGGCTCAATTCTGACCGCTGTATCAAAGATCTAACGGTAGTTTTTTTTTTTTTTACATCTTCCTTCAGTTTAATAACATGGACATCAATTGACTGAGAAAATCAATACAAGTGGTGTCAAAAGGCAGACTTTGTTTGTTTGTTTGCCCTTTGAGGAAGCATTGGGTGGCAGTGTTGCACAGAAACGATTCTCATCCTGATGTCTGGTGGAAGGACACTGATGGAGGAATTTCCACATTGGTCCACGAGTTGTGGTTGGAAAACATGTCACCTGTTCAGTTAACACGATGCAGTATGTTTAACACTGTCACTATGTATAATTCAGACTTGATGTTTGGGTGTGTGAACACTTCAGATTACTTTGTATTTGTTCAATGATCAGCTATTAAAATAGATGTTAATTTCTCACTGTTTTCCTTTTTAACCATATCATTGTGATTTTTCCATTCACAGGCACCTCAAATAAATGCGTTTTTTTTTCATGAATCTTATTGAGAACGTATCAAAAATCTGAGTGTGTAATAAATGAATCAAACCACCAAATTAATTAGTAATCACTGCAGACTAAGGTCACATTCACAACGCCAACACGAAGATCTTGACAGATCTGTCATAGATACAAAAACATCATGAGAGCTAAAAGGAGTCAATGTTACAGCTACAGTATCACTGAAATAAAAGCTGAAAATCATTGTTTTATCACCTGAAAAACATGGTCCAACTCAAAATGATGACATCGTTTTTTGGGTTGTTTTTTTTTTTTAAATAAATCTTAATCAGATCAAACCCTTTACACCAAACCTGTCGTTGTATAATTTTAGTATGAGCATTGGTCAAACTTTGAAATTGTGATATTTAGGAATGCCATCAGACTTGCAGACACTCCCATTTCTCAATCACTTTAAACTTGTGAGGCGCATCCAATTCACCAGCATGTGATTTGTTTGTATAATGTGACTTTAAGTCGCTCTGCAGTTTAGATTTTCTTTCTTTTTTTATGTGTAATAAAGAAAAAGTTGCATCCACAACTACTTGATGATCTGCTGAAAGCGGTGATTTTACACTGGCATACTGTTGGTGTATGATGGAAAGCCAATATGCGGGCCTTTGCATGTAGATAATCTGTTAGAGAGTGCCTTATCACAACGACTGATAAACGGCTTGTCTGCATCTTAAAGTGCAGTTTTGAATAAAAAAAAAACTTTCCAGAATAAGCAGTGGATCTTTACCGGCTTTAGAGGAGGTAATAAACGTAAAATAAGCTTTTGATGACTTAAGAAATGATGGGTGGATTCTGTCCGAGTATTGCACCTCTGCAGTGAATATGCATCAACAACAACCGTACACAGACAAAGTATAAGCAGAAAATATTCCAAAACACTTAAACACAAACGCATGTGTGACCATTTGGTGAATAAATTGTCATCCTGCCAAATATTTCATTTCTAGTGAGCGGTTATAAAGTAAACTGGAGATTTTCTTACAATGGAAATCCAGCAGAGTGAATGGCATTTTTAATGCCGGGGAAGCTGAGCGGAGGATAGATGTCTCTCAGTGATACTGTTTGAAGACCATCTCCGAGTATCTGTCTATAAATCTGTCTGTGCACAGGTAGATTAAAGTCACAGAAAGCCACAGGCTTATTTCAAGTATAGTGCTTTTGAAAGATGAAAGGATACCCCGCCCCCCCTCCTGCAAATAATCCAGCAGGCTCTCCACTATATATGCAGACAGAATTACTCTGTGTTACTGACCCAGGCCAGATGAATTTAAATGAAAGAGCTCATTTTTAACTCAAAGGCATTGTCATTCACAATGTATGGGCCAGTGTAAGACCAAAGTCCAAACTTTGTAAACATCCACCTGAGTGTGTCTGAAGAAAATGTGACAAGATGACATGACACATACTGTACATGCAGTATTCAAGGTCAAGGGTTATGTACAGTATTCGACGTCACAAACCACCAGTGTCCATGTATAAGATAGGATTTTATTAAACACGAGGGAAATTCTTGTGCTGGAGATTGCAGAGATTTCCAAAATTACAGTAACATAGAATGAAAACAGTAGAAAAAAAATGATGGGCAAGTCCAGTGAAAATCTTATGGTTTCCTGTTTATTCCTGGTTTAAATCTTTGTACGTCTCACAAACATGTTAACGATCTACATCCAGCTGTTTCATGGACCCCTGGAGCAATAAATTTTAAGTCCGCCGTCGGCCCTGGCTTCTTGTTACATTAAGGTCGCCTCCCAAGTTCCTGGAAAGGGAATAAGGATGCAAAAAACTGTGATTATAATGAGAACTTATAGTCTATATCATAACAACAAAGGTCAATTTCCTGCAATCCTTGAAACGCGGAGGTCAGGGCAGCAATTCAACATCGCTTCTACTGATGTCCTCTTAACATCCTAGGAGAATAAAGTTGATAAAAGATCACATTTACCTGAATAGGACAGGCCAGCTTGTGACACTGAGCGCATTATGACTTCATAATATTACAGCATTTTAACATAATTACATACGACCATTACTTAGTCCACAGAGAAGCCACTGCTTTGTTCTTGATCATTAATTTCATTACACACCATAGACATTTCCTTTCATACGACACCACAGGAATAAATCTTCCACTGAAAGTCTCAGCGGTTTGAACCACGAGACTCCAGAGTTTTCATTGGAATAGTTCTCATTATATTTCTCTTGCCTTGCCTGGTGCCATTGTCTTAATTTTCTCATATAAACCCAGATCTCTTTCTCAGCTAGACTCCGGTAGACAGCGGAGGCGGTTTGTGTCTCTTGCTGTTGATGAGGAACATCTTCGTGACATCACTCAGC
Organism: Brotula barbata; assembly: GCA_900303265.1. NCBI lineage: Eukaryota > Metazoa > Chordata > Actinopteri > Ophidiiformes > Ophidiidae > Brotula > Brotula barbata. The sequence continues at coordinate 135,534 of OMNV01002243.1, forward strand.
CATTGCCAACTTGTGAATTGCTACCAAATACTGGTGTTATTACCATGGTAATGTGAAAATAGTGAAAACAAAAGGACATCATCGATCAATACAAAGAAAGAAAAGAAAGAAAGAATGAACACCAAAGATTGAAAGCACCTGTGGAATCCTCCATTCACTACTAGATTGTCGTCTTTGAATTACAGGATCTGCTGCTGTGAGTAAACCAGAACCCTGCTGGTTCAGTGGAACAGTTTATCCACAAACTCCGCCATTAAATCTGAGTCCCCACGCGTTCAACTCACAACCGCCAATCAGTGAGGCATCTGAGTGTACGGTTAAGTCAGTGCAGGCTCAGGCTTTTGTGTGTGTGTGTTGTGTGTGTGTGCGTGTCCACTACGTACACTCCCAAGGCTGCCTTTCGCGTGAGTGATGAGATGAGTCACAGCGGAACTCATTCCATCGCAGCTCATCTGAATTTATGTTCACTTTAACTTTTAATTGCCAACAGAACGTAAAACTCCGAGTTCCTCGCTTTCTCCATTTACGTCCTCTGCTCCCGCTGTGGGTATTTTTACCACAGCACAACTGTCATCTAATATTGTGCTGCTTCCTGAATCAACTTCTTGTTCCCCAGCACATCTTTCCGTCCGTCCCCCCTCCAACCCACCCACACCAATCCCAGGGTGATCGTCCACCAGCAGAGTATCTAGCGCTGGTTTTCAGGCTGCCCGTCCATCGGACAAGTATGAAGTTTTTGCTCCACGTCCATCAAATCCGTTCATATAGAGAGACAGCTGGCGTGCACTCGATTAGAGAAGGCTAAAAGAAGAATCTGTGTACATGAGCATGTTGATAAGACGCTGCATGCTGATGCTGCTGCAAAGAATCCCTGAAGCATTGAGTGAGCCAAGCAGGATTTTCAGCACTATATGAAGCAGTTGTTGATGTCATGACAACATGCAGATGAAGGAGCATTTTCACTCTTTCTGCTCTGTGTCATACGGGAACAAAAATTCACCCACCTGTCTGTCAGGTCATGACACGACCGAAGGGATCACTTTTAACCAAACTGCTATAGAATGTCTTTACAAATTGCAGATGAATTGTGAATTTTTTATGAATTATAAATACCAGAGGGGAAGACAGACAGTCAAAAAATAATCCGGTTTGATTACCAAACCAAATGTACGGGCAGGACAAAATCCCAGTTGAGGTAAAGCAGAATAGCACGGCCCAATTTTTATTCTGTGGTCAACAATTTAAGAATCCATGAAGTGCAGCAGGAAGTGGAGAGGACAGGAAGAGGTGAGACGGCTGGAGGCGGCACGGCAACAGAGGCGGATGATGAGGTGGATGTTAGATAGACGGGGACCGAGCTGTTTGAACTGAAGTAAGCAGCTTTAGCACAGTCGGACCAGAGTTTAGCTGCTTCCCGCTACTTTTGGAAGGCTTAAATTGAACGTCTGCCACGAGTCCACGTTCAGGACGAGGACTCGTCTGCACACAACTGGAACGAGATCACTGCAGCATGAAAGTGGTTTTCCCTCACTTTTAGGCCTGCACAATATGGAGATAAACTGCGGTGTGGATGAGGCGATAATGGTTTGTGACATCCAAGATTAAAGTGTGCAGTATCAAAGCCTGTCCAATTGTTCATGCTGCTTCCCCTCAGGCTGATGGATCTTTAGACAGTGCAGTGATGCTCATGCTTGTTTTTATGAGTCGTGTCCACCCCAGTTTGAATATAGTTGCTCGTGTTTAATGTGGTTTTTGTCTGTATTTACGGCTCCTCCGTCTCATTGTATTTAATATACCATGTGTCATAGCATAGAGCATAAATTCAGACTTGTCATGGTGCATCAATGATGAGTCGTACCAATTATCTGATCGGTGTCCTCCTGGAGTTCTTGTTACTTCCTTCCCCCTCCCTACAATCTATTTGGCGGCCGTGGGTTTAGGCAACTTTAGGAGAGAGATTTTGTAATTTTGTAGTGTTTGTGTTTTTTTAGTGATATCTGTTACAGAGATGATAAGTACAGAATAATGTACCTCGGACAGTTTAATTCCTCCTGGCTATCACACGAATAATGAATCAGTAAAGTAAATAAAGAGAATATTAAAAGCAAAAATAATAATACACACCGCCGTATCACTGCAAGAATCCCAATTTCAGCAGCAGATAGACAAATGAATAAAAATAAAAAAAAGGATTTGTATTTGAAGTCATTTGTGTTTCTCCGTGAGCTCCTTAGTCAGTCAGCACAAGTGTCTCTGTCTGTGTTGTGTCTCTATCAGAGGTTCAGGCAGGTTCTCTGTCTGCAGGCAGTAATCTGTTTCTCTCTCTCTGCTCCTCTCGGGGTTCTCTTTATCGCTGCAGCATTAAGATGAGATTTGTCCTTCTGAAAGAATGAAAGTCTGCACAGGACGGCTGAATCTGAGGGAGGTCAGAAGCTCACTCTTCGGCCTTCTGTGCTAAAGTTGACTGACTGGCATTCACAGGTGGATTTCTTCTTTGTCCCCGTGACCGGGGCAACGATGACATACACTCTCTGCCCTTAGTTCGATTCCCTCTTATCTTATTCTATAGTCTCTTTTAGGCTTTTCATGATTCATTTGATTTATTTAACGATCAATTATTCAGTTTCTCCTCTAGAATTTGTAGCCTCCGGCTTCTTCGGTATCCATCACTTTGCTGAATACTTGGTGGTTCTCTGAAAAACACGCATTTGCTTTAGCACTATTTGTGATAAGGATGGAAGAAGAATGTGTACGCATCTCTCTCCCAAATTTGTCCACTCCTCTCTGAATTCATCATCTGTAAATAGACGTTCAAACATGTTTGACATTTTGGGCATGAGCAGCATTTCACCCCATCGTATTGGACAACTGAATTCATGTTTAAGAACGAGGGGAAAGAGATTGAATGTGTTTTTAACCTGCAGAATAGAAGGATTTTACAGCTCCAAAACAGACTGTCGGACAAAGACGACGAGGAAATTGCCTTTTTGACATTTTGTGACACCTTGTGCAGGATTGACTCCTGATCCAGTGCTGTACATTGTGACCAGCTGTCTGTCTTGAACCGTGACATATCTTAAGGGTGACACAACCAGCATGTGACAAGTAATAGAATATGGTGAAAGCAGGCAACCCAAAAAAAACCACAGTCACAGGAAGATAAAAAGACTCATTACTTTTTTGGCTTTAAAGCACTTGACAATTTTCACACATAGGTGGCCTCAAAAAGCAGCTCAAACGAAATAGTTCAGTTCTGGGGCAGACAATAAACGGTGCATTCACAGGGTAATAATTGCTTCCTCTATTTATTTGGTGGAAATAAATTGATGTGCTGTATTTAACTGTCAACTTGAAGTTTATCTGCAGGAGTAACTTATTTGAGTCGACTGCTATTTTTGAAGAATTTCTAATTTAAGACTTTGGACGTGCCTGTTCCTGACAGCATCCTTCAAGTGAAAGTGGCGTAAGCGGATAGCTTTCTGACTGTTTGATGGGTGTCTGACGCTGATTGACAGCTACAGTATTGGATGTGCCACTTTGATCTGTTATTATACAGGACCGCACAGTTATGGCTCTTCATTTTGACACAATGCAAACAACCACCTGGCACACACGTCATCTCTGAAGCCGGTTGAAGGTAATTTTATTCACAATGACAGAACTGACAGAAAATGTCCTACTTGCTTCATCAAGTTCTGACTTTTTGACTTTTTTTTGGCTGATATGCAGGGCAGTAGTAATGTAACATATGGTGTAAAAAAAAAAAAAAAAAAAAGGATCCAGGGCACAGCTGGGAAAATAAGACGGCAGAGATTCGACAAACATAACATCCACACACACGGAGTCGGTGTACAGTTACAAAATACTACAACTTCTACTTATTAAAATAGTCCTCATGGCTAAACACAGCATGGTGGGAAGCTGTGGAGGCTTCTGCGACAACCTGATGACCCTTTTTTTTTTACTGTAAATCGCTCATAATACACCATTGTGCACTATCCAGCAGAAACTTGCCCAGGATTGTACAACACTGCGAAGGCTCCAAGCCAATAAAACATGGAGTAACCCCTCTATTTAATCTATCAAGGAGATGTTTTGTGCATTTTGCCGTGGCTCCCAGACATCATATTGGGAGGACCATCAATTCAATCCGGTGTTTGAAAGCCACTAAGTGTCGGTGATTGGCAGGGTTTCGTGTTTTCCCCCCATGATTCACACTGACAGCAGCCTCTTTTGAATTTCATATTTTTTTGTGTACATGGAGTTCGACCAGGTCCATAGGTTCATGATTTTATACATCATCTCTCTTCGTCTGGAATGTCAAATGAAGTGGGTGAAGCATTTCCTGGCATTGTGCCAAATGCTGGTTTTTGTTCAGTCTCAGTGTCTGTTGGAAGACGGACAGACAGAGTCCACTGCTGCCCTCTCCGCAGCTGTCAATTAGGGTTTGGGTAGACAGTGATGTGCCTGTACAGCGCTGCATTTGTTGGCCACACAGTTTTGATGTTTTTCTCTTATTTTTCATCTTCTAGCATGCTTTCATTTGTAATATTTGAGGGTTTGAAAGCAAAATCATCCCAAATATGCTACATGGAAATCATAACACAGGCTCCATCTATTCTGAATATTCAAGGCCCGTCTGTTCTTCATACCAGCTGACTGAAAACGACCCAGAGCGGTTATTTCTGACGTGTTGCTTCCAGACCTGGGTAGGCTCTTAGTTGCCGAGATTACTCGGTGGATAAAGTTCAGCTTGACTATTGCTGCTGCTGCTGCTGCTGGATGGAGCTGACGGTGTCCCTTTGTGGGGGGTCTCTGATGTGGGATTTTGACTTTTTCAAAAACAACACAGAGACATGGAAGCAGGCATTGGTTCTCAAAGTTACTCCAGAACTCTTCAGTGATGGAAGCTTTTTATTTTGATTTCATTCCACGGCAGAAGATGCATACATACATATATTTTTTTAACAACCAAACTAAGTTGTGAACTTTAACTTTAAGTCCTCGTGTTGTTTATGCACTCGAAGATTTCAAACAAATTTAGTTTCCCAGCTGGGTTGAGCGGACCAGGTCCTCTTGGCATTATTAGTTTCACTCATTTTCTGGTGGGAGTTTCATCCACTTCTGAAAATTCATTTTACTGACACACCTGCTCTCATAAAGTTTGCCAGCGCATTGTCCTACTGTGCTCCCGGACTCTACTTCTTCCTCTTTTATTTCCTTTAATGGCATCCAACCGTAAGCCAACATTATGCGGCTTTAATGGGCTGGAGTGTGAAGCCTGGTGTCACCGCCTGGTGCCCCCTTGTTGTCTGGTTAGTTATAATCAATAGGTCGAATTTAGCCTACAGGGTTAAGGTGAGTGCCTTACCTCTAAGGCACAGCTGGACCTCGACCCGTTATTCACTTTTAATGAGGCAGAAATGCGGGTGTTGAACTTCATCAGCCGCTAAATTTTATGAGGCTTCTGTGATTTTCACAGCATGCATAAGAATAATAATGATCATAAATTCCATCTGTGACTGTGTGGACATCCTTTCTGTCAGTCATTTGTGACCCTGACAGACACCAGCTGTGTACTTTTACAGACTGTAGTTCATCTGAGTGAATGCTGGTTCATATGTGGCCCACATGAGCAGAACCATGTCACAGCAGCAGTTTGAATGGATCGAATGTATCGTGGCTTCCCTGTCTAGGCTCGGTAAAACTATCACGGTTGTTGTACGCGTAAAGAAAGTCAGGAGCTCTTTCGTCGTTTGAAATGTTGACTGGAAATCTCACAGTTTCCTTCTCCACCATGTGATATCAAGCTGCTTTTCATTTTATTTATTTCATTTTATTTTATTTAGGACTTAATTTGCTTTTTAGCCTTCAAATGTCTCTGCTTTTATGTGTAGGGAACCCTCTGAAAAACTTTGCTGGAGTTCCAATCCACTTTTCCTTTAGGCCAGTGTGACAGGAAATAAACAGGCATGTAGCACTGAGGGTGGTCACACTGTAGGTTCATTCCGAAGCGTGTGTGTGTGTTTTTATGATGTTGTAAATCTAAATTAACATCATATTTCTCCAAGCTGTTTTTGATTGAGAATCCACATCTTCTGAGACATTGCCCGCTCACGTTATCTATGAGCACACATCGTTTTCCTTCAGTTGTTGCTGTGTATCAGTGTTCTCGTTTCCAGTCGACGGTCGGGTGCGCATGGTGCAATAGTGAATGTCACTCTTTGAATTCAGGCTTTTCATCTCTTGTTTAGATGCAGGACTTCTACACTCCCTTCACTGTCATGTGGGAATACACGTTTGATCTAATTTTCTAAATCGTATGATGCAGCGATTGCCTGGCTGGATACAACGGAATTGAGTCTTTTCACTTTTTTTAAGCAGTCGTCATTGAAGGGTTAATTTTTGAACTTTGGACCAACCAACCTTGAGCTAGATGATAATCTCCACCATCAAAGAGATGAATTATTCTGTTGCTATGGTCTCTGTTTTCACACAGATCTGTCATCATGTTTTCCTCTGGTCCTGCTACAGTTTCACGTCAATTTCAGCATCTCTCCCATTTCTCAGCACAAATTTAAAATATTACTTTAACACCCATCATACAGTTTAAAGACTCACTAGTCAAAGATGTATGAATATGAATTTGCTTAGAGCGCTGCCATGCTAAATTACAGCCAGATAAGACACACGTGGGTTCGTGTTCATTCATAATTCAACAGCACATGCACGCAAATTCCAATTATAATTATTCAGCCTCTGGAGGTTCTATGCCAGGTTATTTTATTTGGCAACAGAAGATAGGAGAAAATAACTTTTGCCATTCTCTGTAGTTGTTATCTCAGACAAGAGAGCATTTACATTTACATCAGAAAGTGTTAGTGCATGACATTAATGAGTCCCTCGTACAAAGGCGTGTGTATTCTTCCATTCTCAAAGCGTACAGTGGCATGATTTTATGTAGCTTATGTATTCCTGTTTTTATAACTGACCCCAATATTGGATTACAGCCAGTACGTGGATGGAGTGGACCTCTCTGAAGCTCTGATTAAGGACATACAGAACATGACAAGACAACTTTAGGCAGAGAGCACTGATGGCTTCATTGTCTGGCTCAAAAAAAAACAAAGAAAACAATTAAAAACTGCTGGTCTTTTACTGAATGACATAAACAAAAGCGAGCGAAATGTAAATACAGGTTGGGAAATAATTGGATTCTCTTGTCAAAGGTTATCAAAACACATGTAAAAATTACAGATATATTTGACCTAAGGATGCACATTAATATTTATTAATGTGCATTGTTTTGACTTCCACACTGAACAGAACAGCTCTAAAATGCAGTTTCTACCCCTTGAAACACAGACATTTTGAGTTGAGGACATTCGGTCACGTCTAGAGCTATCTAAAGGGAAAAGTTATTCTATTTACACTTTCCCGCGCAGCCATGCAGAACTCACAGACCCCCCTCAGCATCAACAACACTGTGCTGCTGTCATCCTGCGGTCACGCAGGCCGCTCTGTCACTCAATACTTTGCCGACTTCCTCCTAAAACAGAGGCGTTGTTCTAGCTCCTCTCATTACCTTCTGCAGACGACTTGAGATCTTTTTTTTCTGTGTGCAGCGCTGTCCCGACATGTATCCGATGAGACAAGGGAAATCAGACCACTGAGGGTTACCGCAGAAAGTTAATTAAAAAATATACTGTATATAATCACGGTGATTATTCATGACAAGAAACTTATAACAGAGCTCTGACAAGTGAACAAGAGGTGAAGATCAGCAGAGATAATCTTTTAGAACAGAGGTTAATGGCCATAGGTACGTACCTGTGTGTTTTGTAAGTTGTGCCTTATGATCAGTATCAACCCAATCCATCATCTTCATTCATTCTAAGGACAAGGAAAAGTTTGTTGAGTAAAACTTTTAGGTGTGCTATTAGCTGAAAGTGATGGGGATGATGATGTGGTAGTAGTACATCTGTTAAAACCGGTACTTTGATTATCGTGTGTATGAAATGTGCTATAGAAGTAAACTTGCTTGCTGAACAGGGAGACACCAGTCAGCTGTTTACAATATTTCTCCTCTGCAGCAGCCCCTCAGCATTTCATCGAACCATCTGCCTCCATGTGGGCCTGTAATGGTGATGCAGCTGTGGGGTGAGTACAGCGAGGATCCAAATCCTGCCATTTGAGAACCTGCTGTTACTTTCCCAAAACTAATTAAAATAGAAGAAGGACTCCATTGTCCTCATGTTTGTTAAAAAGTCCGACAATGAAGAATACCTTTGAACACACATTGTCAGTGATGGAGAGACCTCATCTGACTCATTTTTCTCAAGAAAGATAGAATGTATGATGACTTCACGGATGACTGGTTTTTCGTGCAGCTTCACAAAAGCTTAGCGAAAATAGCACTGGGTGCACATAAGGACAATTTGGACTGATAAAAGGGTGGCCAGGTTCCAGTTAGCCTTGTGATTTGTTTCTATCACTGTGTTATTAAAATAAGTACTATTCCACTTGTGAGATGGACAAGCAATCATTTTCCGTGGCTGTCCCACATACTAGATTATCTAAGGACAAAACAAAAAAACAAATGGTGATGACTTCTTCCCACACTTCAGCTCAGTGCAACAATTTCTAGAAGCAAATCAGAAATTGGTACACCAAAAAAAGTAATTTCCCTCACATTAAAATTTAAGCATTTCAAAAAATAAATATGAGAATTCAGCGCAGCGTGTTTGATTGTGTGAAAATGCTGAAATGAGAGGTCGACACTTGTAATCTTTCAGTTTCTGCTGTTGTCAGGATTCTGCCTGTCTCTCTATTTTCAGCTTTGTGAAGATTCTGTTTGATTGTCAACATGTCAGATGCGATGGAAACGCCGGCCTTGCCTTTGATTGAATAAGAGCAGAGAAAGAGAGGGACAGAGAGCGAGAGAGAGGATGGAAAGATGGGAAATGATAGAAAAGTGAAAACAGGGTATTGCAGACCCTGGCTTGGATCTGGGGTATAATTGGACCGATGAGCCTCCCTCTTACGGTGCTATATGGGAATATATGTGATTTATCTTTCCAAATCCTCTTTACAGGAGAGCACACCGCCAGTAAGACTTTCAGGCGGAGCTCTTTATGTTCTTGTGCACGCTCTATGTAAAGGATCCATGCATTAAACAAAAACTGGCAAAAGTCTGAATACAAATTAGAAAAGTGAGTTCCTGTGCTGAATTTTAGATGAAGACATAATCTCACCCATCGTATGTGATCCATGTCTCCATGTCTGTTTATGTGTTATGTTTGGGCAGGTGTTTGTGAAATTCTGTATAATTATGATGACGTCATCGCGTATTGATACAATCAGCAGGTTACAGAATAAACACAAGCATCTGTATTTATCCACGCGCATCTCTACTGTCCAGACAATCAGAATAACACGACTTGTGTAGAAAGAAATATTTATGAAGAGTCAATCGATCATCAAGATACTGCTTTAAAAGCCGATTTGGTAACAGATTAGATTAGATTACAGTGTGTGGTGACATAGGGTGAGACCTGGAGATTTTTGCAGGTTTTCATCCGTGTCTTTTAGTTAGTTAAAAAGGGGTGCCCACTAACCCCTTGCCCTCATTGGCTGAGGTGCCGCCTCCCCCGGGTAAAATGGATGAATAATTATCATGCTTATTATTTTCGTTGCTGCTAGCTGCTGCTGTTGCTGATTCGACTGTCGTGACTGTCGTCCTCCGTGTCCTTTTGATTATGCGATCGTATGTGGTTGTGAGAAGACACATGGACTTTTTTTTTTCCTTAATCCCTCTTAATCCCTTATAATTTCTGTATATTATTTGGGTGATTATTCTTAACAGACTTCATAGCGCCTTGCCCAACACGGATGTTAATTAGTTGGGGATTTATAATAAACATCCATCTAAATTCCATGATCTTAGATCTCCTTATTTCGTGTGTTTACTGGTTGGAATGGGATTTTGCTGTATAATTGTGCAGAGCTGTATTTACACTGCTAATATACTGTCTGAGAGCTCGTTAAAGTGAGATTTATATGATTTATACTGTACATAATGATTCTGACTCGTCAGTACGATACGGTATATAAATTTGTTTGTGATTTAAACTTTGGGCCCACCTGTTTGTTTTGTTATTGTTTTTTGTTTGAATGCTTTCCAGGTTTCCTCACCAAGCTGCCAGTTGCTTGTATGGAACCTGGAGAGACACAGTGTAAGTCACTTAACGTTGAGTACGAGTGTATAATGTCTGACTTGAAGCGTGGTGTCATCTCCTGATTTTGTGACCGTCTAAACCTGATAATCAGTCTGCCCTTCATCTGTTACCTTCGCTTTAATTGTCGCCTGGCAACCTTGCTTAAATGTCCTTTAGAAATCAGTCATCTTGACGATGAATCTCATTGTCACGCCAGGCGCATAGAAGCAAAAAGACAAAAGGATACGTATATGACGAGCCTTGATGTACTGTGCTGACAGTTAATGCATATTAAACGGGATATATTGCACGTGAACACAACGCATTAGAGAGCGGGCTTTGCACCGTTACCTTGGCTGTCGGTGTGTGAATGTGAGGCAAACGTTGTAAAGTGCTATAGAAATGCAGTCCAATTCTGTAGCTTTATTGTGAGAACAGCAACGTAAGAGCGGTGTGGAGAGCTCCCTGCCAAGACTTTCAATGACAGATTCAAGCTCTGAAACACGCTCTCTGTGGAACGTCTGTATCATGATATCTCCTTACGCAAAATCTGCTGTGCATTTCAAGCCTGAGGCCAACAGGTGCCGTATAGCCAGTTAATCAATAGCCGGTAATGTGTTGAGTGAGTTTTTTACAGATTTCAAGAGGAGGAGGACCAGTGGGGTAACTAAGCTCAGAGTATCCCGATCTCCATTTTCACAGTGCACACAAAAAATTACGAAAACAGAACTCTGAAATCTGTGGGCCCAAGTGGCTGTCTGGTCCCCTCCTTCAGGCCTTTGACAGCAGTTTAATGCTGCCCTTTTTCTTGACTAGGGCCACTTGTCTTCAATACGTGGACCTGTTGCAGACTCTGGATCATTTGGTGTAAATCATGTTGTGAATGACAGAACAGCTGCTGACGTACCCAGCTGTGTTGCACCCTCACCCCCACACCTCCACACACACCCTGCCCGCCCCCGTTGTGTAACATCGGGTGGTGAAAAAAAACAAGCTTCTCACACTTTTTGTGTTGATGCTTGTGTAATGCCTGTGAGTAGTTTGTGACAAAACATACTTGTTGGGTGGTTTGCCTGCGGAGAGGTCCTGCGTTGCAGAGTGATGACCTCATAACTCCACGGCAACACTGTCATTTACTGTGCATTGCAGAGGCATGTATAACAACAGCATGTGTGTACGAGTGAAATGGAATTCTTTGTTTTTCCTCCACGTTTCCAGCAGCCTGCCGCGTAAGAGAAAACCTTCAGCTCACGCACGAGTAAATGTTTCGCACTGTCATTGTGAGAGCGCATTGCATTCACCAAGGTAAAAAAAAAAATGGGGCTATCTCAAGATTACGAGAAGCCGCTTGTCAGAACACGCCATGATTTGATTCACTTTTATTTCCTCCGTGGTTTGAGTTATTGGTAGATATTGGTGTCACTCAATCATGAAGATGGTTTTATTATCAATAGCCTATTTCAACATTGCAGAGACACCTGAAGACACTGGCGACGTTCGAGCAGAAAGAAGAACGTATAAACTAATATCTAGACAAATACTTACACAATGGGTGTGATTCTCCTGACATGCTTGACAAAAACCCGTTGGCTACGTTAACATCCACTCAACACTTTCAGTTATTTCGGTAATTACAAGATATTAGCCCCCAATTTTTTCTTCTTTGGTGAATACGATGCTCTTCTGTACTTTATCTGACCTTCAAACAGATACCCATGAATAGCCTCCTACTGTGAGAAGGTAGGATGTGCTGCCTCTGCTGATTAAATGATGTTTACAGGTCAGATGTTTCCTTTAGTGACTCATGAAGTCCAGTTCTATAATCGTCCTCCATTTTTCACCCTTTCACTTCCACGCCTCGATTGATGAACGAATCAATGATCAAAGTTAATGCTACTCAATCAAGGCTACTATATCCTGCTAATTTTCACAGAAAAGTGTGTTGTGTAACGTTTATGTGAGTGGACTAGAACCAACAGCGGGTCCCTGAACCCCCACTTCATCAGTTAGCGTGAAATTGTCCACATAAGCCGGTTAGCTGAATGCCAGAATTCAAACTATTTGTTTTTGTTGTTGTTGTTGTTGTTGTTGTTTTTCGTGTGACTCTATCAAAAATCCGATTTTCTCTGCTTCATTACTCTCCATCTATACCCGCGGCCTTGCTGAGAATCAAAACCCCAAACGAACTATGGATCCGCACGCCAGTGTTCCTGAGCCACAGCGGGTTTGGATCCTACTTTTTACTGGCTGTCGCTGATCAAATTAGAACCCCGGGCAGTCAGAAGGAATCTAATCAGGAGACAGGCTCAAGGAGCACTGTACTAACCTTTAGAGATTTGTCAAGGGAGGGTTGCACTTTTAGTTTTTGTCCTGTGTTTTCATTAATACTGCTACACACACGCACGCACACACATATATGTATAACCTTTTGTTGTTACAGTAATGTCTGACCTCAAACTTAGTTGGGGCAAGTTTGTTTCTTATATACCTAAGGGAGCAATCTATAGACGTCACAACCTTCATATATTTATATCCATATATGGTCCAAAACTTCCAGAATGTTAACGGAGCGAACACAACAAATATTTTTTTATTTATGTAATATAATGTAATATTTATATCTATATGTATTTATATGCCTCTGGTGTGCTAATATTTGATCAAAAATTGGAAAGAATATGAATAAGAACACAATCATATAGACACAGTAACTTTGTTACAAATAAAAGGTCAAACTCAATTAAATTCATTTAAAAGGAACTCAGGTGTTTGTTCTTTTTGCCAGCTCTCTTTATGCATTTTGATCCCTCTGGGTGTTTTGCCTTAGTTTTAATAACTTCTTCGAATTCCTCATTCCTCCCTCTATTTGTATTATTGAATTACTGTTTTTTCATGTTTTATTTTTTTAACATTTTGTTTTGAGGAACACAAAATGTCAAACCCAAACAAATGTATAAACTGTCAGAGAATATTTCTGATTGGGCTAAAAAGAACTATCAAGTTGCTAAGTTTAGTTTGTTGTTTGTTTTGTCTTAAACTCTTCTTTGTTGTCTTTTTTTATATCAGCTACAATAAAAGGCAAATAGCAAGACGGACAATAAATCTAAAATCGGAGGAACCAATACACAGAACATCGGCTCCATTAGTGACAAGATCACAAACAATAAATCAAGACAAATTGGGAAATAACACAGCAAAAATAAAACAAAACAGCAGAGCAATCTGCCGTAGTCTCTGCTCTTCATTTAACACTTTAGAGAAACGGAACAACAATGGATCTATTTTGTATTAAAATGTATACCTGGTCATGTTCAATGTGTCAAGAAAAAACCGTGCTGCCTCTGGTATACATTTATTTTAATCTGGTGAAGGAGGTGGTGGTTGAGTTCATGTTCAGGCAGTTTGAGATCATTTGAGAGACTCTGGATAAATTCAATTAGCCTTACCCCATTAGTATTGAGTATGGAGAAAAAGTACAAAAACATATTTATATATCAATGATTTTTACTACAGCACTTATTGTTTGTTTGTTTTTTTTGATTGATTTCCCTCAGTTATTTTGATAGTTGAATATATTAAATATATTATTTCCACAGAGTGCATTCTGGTGTCTTTTTGAAATCATTGGCGTTTGAGTCTCCCTCTCTCCTCGATCTCTTTCCGTCTTTCCGTCTTTCTCTCCAACTCATACTCTCTCTCTCTCTCTCTCTCTCTCTCTCTCTCAGTCTCCCTCTCTCCTCGGTCTCCTTCCGTCTTTCTGTCTTTCTCTCCAACTCCTACTCTCTCTCTGTCGCTCTCTCTCTCTCTTCCATTCTCTCTCCCACTCCTCTCCCACTCCCTCTGCCTCCCTCTCTCTCTTTTTCTCTCTCTCTTCACCCCTCTCTGAGCTGAACCGGCTGCAGACGGAGCGTCGACTTTGGAAAGCTGCCACAGGTTCCATCGGTGCGCGTCCTTCGCTTAACGGCGACCCGCTAGTGATTTTTACGCACACTCCAGGAGCTACCATGCAAGTTTATGTCGTCGTGATACTTGTTTATGGAGTATCGGGTGAGTTCATCAACTACCTCACGCACCCATCAGATGATAAACGCCCCTGGAAGCCGGTCAAATAAGCGTGCTGTTTTAGATTCTATAACATTTTACCTGTTTTGTTAACGTATATTGATTTTAGATTCGTTATTCCCGACTGGTGTCTATCTAAATCTTGTGTTTTGTGGGGCCGTGAGTGGGTCAGCAGCAGACCTGCTCTAGTTTTAGGAGACGATTTCTTCCCTTTAAGCAGCTTCTCTCCATCATTCCATCATTTTAAACCGTTCTAGACAGGAATGTGTCCCGGAGTCAACATCAGGCAAACGCAGAAGCGCACACACACACTGTTATCCTGCAGGGTAACAAGGTCATGTCCATCCTGAAGGATAACACACATTCAATTAAAATGCTCCTACTTGCTGGATTGGAATGTATGTTGAATGTGTTGCGGGCGTTGAACCTTGTGTGTCTGCTCTCCCATTAGTTAGACTGATGCCGTGGTCCAAGTTTATTTTGATATGCATGCAGCTACAACACACTGTATGTACAGCTGGTTTATGTCCTGAGCACAGCTGCTGAAAATATGAAGTCTTACAGCAGACAGGAAAAACATTCTGTGGTGTTTGATCCGTTCTCTAGTGTAGTTCTGGTCCCGTCTCTCTCAGTATCTGAGCACTTTTGAGTTCATTCCAACAGGTTCTGTTTAGTGCTTGAAGGTGCTACGAGCAAGAAAGGGGAAAAATAAGTTGTTATTGGGCAGGAATCTGCTTTCTGAGGCATAATAAGTAGGAATTCTTGTTTTGGAACATAAATGGAACATTTTCCTGAATCAGGTTGATTCTCGGAGGCACACCTGCACTTATAAGAGCATCATTATTCAAGCCCAGGCCTCACATTAGCACATTAATGTACACCTGTGTTTTATGGGAGGCTTTGTGTATACACGAGGAGCCATGCAATAAAGTGTCAGTAAATGCAGTTTGACATGTATACTAACAAATAAGTTCAGACACATCATTTGTGTGAATAAGAGTCAAACCTATCCTTACTCTTTATGTATGCTTGTCTTTAGTCAATACTACTTTTTGCAGTGCAGTTTAGAACGTTTGAACTGAGAAACTGTGATGATCCAAGACGTGTGGAGGACAGGATAGTTGTGTGCTAAAGGCAGATTGTTGTTCTGTTGAAAAGGTTACGCTGTGACAAGACTGACAACTAACAAAAGACAGGGACTGATGTCCAAATTATCTGAACATGCACTCTGGAGGGAAATACTAAAAAACGACACGCACACAGACACATAAACCCCAGCTGAGGCTGATGGATGGATGGATGGATGGATGGATGGATGGATGGATAGATAGATAGATAGATAGATAGATAGATAGATAGATAGATAGATAGATAGATAGATAGATAGATAGATAGATAGATTTATCCATTTATCATCTATCCATCTGTGCATTTTTCTCTCATGTTTCTACCCTCTATGGCCTCAGTCCAGGGCTTTATTTGGATCTAATCCTGGAACAAATTTCATGCATCGTGTCATCAATAGCTGATTCTGGGAGAAATATGCCTTCATTTAGATTGCTGTATTATTTTTTTAATAAATTGGCCCTGTATCTTGCTTCTTTTTTATGAATCATTTCATAAATTGAATGCGAGTCAGTCAGATCATCACCCAAATCCTGAACATGCCCCACCAACTTCCATCAAAACTACTGTAGTCCTTAACCTTTGATCACTCCTGCTAACACCCAACAAACCCAAACTCCTTGGAGGTAAAAACTTTTCTCTCCTTTCTTCTCACTGTCGTCTGGCAGCTTCTTAGTCACTTGTGGAAGTTTGCCATGAATGATGAGGGATGTTTTTCATGAAGGGAGACCCCTGAGTGATATCAACTCCAGAATTATGATCTTGTGCATAAAATTTTCTGGGTAACAATTCATAATTTGGTAATTAAGCTAACAAAATTGTTTGTTCATGGTGTATTTTTTTACTGGAAGTATGAGAACATTTGCTTAATGCTGGCACACGTACAGCTATACTCTAATTAATTGGACAGACAGAAGGCCTTGTGTAAACAGATTTGCAAACTGATTCACGGATTTAGTCATGCTTTAGTGAAGATTCCATGCAGACAAAAGCACAATGTAATCGTCCGTGTTAACAAATAGCATCCACGCCTTTAACGCTCACTGACTTGGGCCAATCAGGAATCATCTCCTCACCTGATGGTTGCTGAAAGTTACCAAATCACATGAAAAAATGTTTATATCATTTAATTGATTGGACTCTACATTAAGATGCTTTAGAATTTGTTATGATAGACTTAGGTGGTAAGATGATCGCCTAGTGATCGAAGGGTCACTGGTTCAATCCTTGGCTACACCATGTTGAAGGTCCCTGAGCAAGATCCGAACCCCAAATTGCTCCCGACAAGCAAGAGGGCCTTGCATGGTTACCTCGGCTGTCGGTGTATGAATGGGTGAATGTGAGGCAAACATTGTAAAGTGCTTTGAGTGGTCTACAGACTAGAAAAGGGCTATATAAATGCAGTCCATTTACCATTTTACCATTTACTTGTAAAAATCTATTTATCTATTGCAATCCCATCTCATATTCATCACTGCCGTGACTCAGATCCTTAAACTGAAGCAATTTAGCATGACGACGGTGTGTACCTGTGAAGTCGTTATTTGCAGAGAATTTACAAGCTTATTCCTCCGGCAAGCTCTAACCATGTTCAGGTGCTCACTTCTAAAATTAGAAGTCTTAAAATGCCCTCCCAGGGGGCTCTGTGACAGCTTTGCTTAATCAGGTTTCATTAGTGGAGATCCTACCGAATGGGACGTTCACACAGAACTCTCAGCATAAAGGAATATCGTCATCATAAATATGACGCGCACCATCCTTAAAAGTGCTGTCAGTGCTGACCCCTGATCCCAGGATTTATGAGCGTTTGCTATCAGTGTAATTAGTAGAGACGGGGATGCATTATTTAATGGGTTTGTTACCTTTGTGACATTTTGAGAAAGGTTAAATTGTCTATTCGGTCTCGCATAGGTTCTTTGTTCTGATCTGTCATATTTTGACATATTGTCAGAGATTATTGGAAGAGGAACAGCTTTCTCCACGGGGAAACACTGTTATTATTTGAAAGGCTGGTTTTGAATGGTGATCTTAAAACTGACATTTGAATGCCTCCAGTTGTTTTTCTCAATAATTTCTCACAGAGTACCAGAGACTATCTCATCATATATTTGTTGGCTTTCTTCTTCTTCTTCCAGCTTTACTTGGAGATATTAGTTATTACGTTGCCTTCTGTTGGAGGTCAGTGCTAAATTGCGGGCACGTTCTGTGTGTAAATAACGCTGAAATAACTCCCGGTGGCTCTAGTGGCTGATTACGGCTGTGGATTAGCAGGGTTTTGTCCTTTGTGAAGCGATAAAGAAATTGAATAAACACGGGTTTAAAATGCCACCCGACCATTAATAATAATAAAGTCTTTAGCAAGAGGGAGTGCAAGTACGAGACAACTTGTCACAACGAATAATTACCACACACTCCCTGTCTACACACATCACAGGTCATTGTGGGTGTGAAATGTTCAATCAGCCCTTGAGTTGATTTTGTCGCGTCATATCGCCGCAGGTTGTTTGATTACAGCTGATGAGGGTTTATTTTTTATTATTTTATCACCTCATGCTAGTCTGTACCCGTTCCTGTACACTTGATTGAATGCAGCGTGAGCAACCTCTGCTCTCCCTTGCTGTGCATACTGAGTGAAAACAGGACATTTCAGAGCTCTTGTTGTGTGTAACCACCGTGCGGAGGTGGGATGAATCCTATACGTGTTGATGTAAACATGTCACTGTAGGAGTAAAGCTCTCAAAGCAGTTCAGGGGCCTCAGGGTTCGTCGTCATGGAGGCACTGGATTCCACAACAATATAGGAGAATCATAATATATGAAAAAATGCCAACCAGCTGACGATCCGGGCAGCCGAAATGGAACTGAGCTAAAGCGGAGTAATTTTACTTGATAGATGCTGACATGGCTTTGAATGTAATGTGGCATGTGTAATTATGTTGGAATTTCACTGCAGTCAATAAAATTTTCACAGGGCCAGTCAGTGTCTTTTACTATAATTACAGGAAAGGAAACGACAAAATGACACGGCTTTGACATGTTACAAAAACTAACGTGATTACAGGGATCGTTCAAATTCAAATAGAAGTCGTTATGATCTCATCGGTATGAAGTTTGAAAAAAATGTCGATATTTATAAAACGTTCAGCTGTACCTTTTTCGTGTTTTAAGTAGTGTATGTCAATATTCATACAGAATATTTTAGATTCCAAAGACTGAAACGGTAAGAAAATAAGCAAAAATTACAACTCTGTTCACACTGAATTTGAACATCGAAGGTTCGCTACGGTGTTTTGGGTGGTTATTAGAATAGTTGTTAATGTGTTTGGGGGGATTGCTGGTGTTATGGGTTGTTGCTATGTTGTTCTGGTTGCTCTTTTCTCCAGCTTGGTTAATGTTTGTGCATGTGTGTGTGCAGGTAAATTAATCTTGTGTTAATTCACATAGCACTTATCAGTCCTGCATTACTCAGAATAAAAGCATGAATTTGGAGGTAAAGCACAGTTTAGCCTTTAATTTAACTCAGACATCTCATTGTTACATCAAGCAGCAATAAATCAGTGCTGCAGCACGAGGGGTGGCTGTTAAGAGCTTTCTATGTGACCATGGTGAATCATCAGCGATGGGCTCATCTCTATCTTTAGCCCGTGGCTGTAGATTGATCCAGCGATAAGACTGAAGAAGTCTAAAAGATTGTTGGTTACCATAGATAATGCGAAGACACCGAGCGTAGGCCACCGAAACATTCTATCAGGAACGGATAAGAGACAAAGAAGAAGTGAACGTCTTAATAAAACTCAGCAGGAAGTAAACATGTTTAAACTGAAAGTCTTTTGGTGCGTCTCTGAGAAAGATGGGTAGCAGACATATTCACATTTATAAAGATGGTCTTCAATTTTCTGCTGTGTTTCCAGCTTTCAACATGACGGAGGAGAAGGCGGCATGTCCGCTCGGATATTTTCCCTGTGGAAACCTGACCATGTGTCTCCCTCAGCTTCTGCACTGCAATGGTGTGGACGACTGTGGAAATCAAGCCGACGAAGAGAACTGCGGTGAGAATCTGTTTCATTCTGAATCGCTCATTAGACCCAGAAACAAGCCCTTCCTTGTGCGTGTGTCTGGAGCACGAGGGTCCAAACGGACTCATTATTTTATGATGTCAATTATGTTGTCTGACAGAGCAGCATGTCGTGACCGATATTTCAAAAACACCCCCGTGTGCCATGTATATCAACGGTCTACTGCTATAATGAGGTGCCCTGTGTTTGTTGTTGCTTTTCTTTATAAATGCTTCCAGTCCAGCGCAGAATGGATTAATGGGTGGATAGATGCAATCTAAGTGGATTAAAAAACAAATGAAAACAAAAAAAAGAAAATATAAAATTATATATCTAAATAAATAAGAAGAATAAAATAAATAATTGTAGTTGTAATTTGGACACAAACGGTCAATAGTTAAAGTGCTTATTGATTTTTTTTTATTCACTTTAAAGGACTCATAATGCGTAATTCATAGCTTTCTTGCATGTTTTCTCGATGTGCTTTGGGGCTTGAACATCTCAATATCGTAGTACGTCATATCCTGGTATGATATAATTAGTCTTGCTAATTATTAAAA
Source organism: Brotula barbata (assembly GCA_900303265.1). NCBI lineage: Eukaryota > Metazoa > Chordata > Actinopteri > Ophidiiformes > Ophidiidae > Brotula > Brotula barbata. Next base: position 155,552 of record OMNV01002243.1, read on the forward strand.
GTAATTATTAAATGGTTTTTGTGATGCGTGGTGAATAACTGGGTCTATTTTGAAGTGCAAGCTGAAGGCACAGTCAGCGACAGCTTTGATCAAGAGCTCGCTGCAATTGATCAAAACACAACTTAATGACTTTGAAAGTGATCGTTGTACCGTACCACAGTGTGTGCATGTTGTATAATATTTTCTCCTGGCTTTGTCGCGGTTTAGTTTTCCAGGTCAGTCCTTGTCTGTTTTCTGATGTTCTCCAAATAAATGTTAATGAGGATTTGGGGCTCAGTTTGGGCTTCAGCATCAGTTGGTTTGTATAATCTGGTGTTCTTTACCTGTAATGGTAGCACTGCAGTATATTATAACTAGCTTATGTTGGTTCATATGATAACTCACACAACATTTGCCTTCGTATAGAAAGGATCATCATTTACAATTCAGTCCATAGTGTGTTCTTGTGTGCTCTGTTTTGTCTGTAAATTCTGTTTCCCCACTGTGATACAGGCGTTCTTTCACCAGAGAAGAGCCTTTGAACACCAGGGGAACACCTCTTCATCTTTGGAATTATGGACATATAACCGGCACTGAACTGAATCACTTTGGTTAGAGCAGGGATGAAAGTCAGTTCTTTCATATTGTGGAACAGCGGAACATCCTTGTGTTATTGTTTTGCTTAGTTTATCTGACAGACACAGCTTCACTTTCCCCGTACCCATTGTACCCAGTGTAGCCATTCAAGTGCAATGAATCTCAAAGCGGTTCAGAACATCTTGTCAATCATCGACTGGTTGGTTTGCGGTGGCTTTTGCTGCTGCTGTTGCTGCCAGGCGGGTTGGATGGAGGCCAGCCAGAACCATTCACAGTTTCACCCTGTGCCACAGTTTCTCTTTGTCACTGTAATATTTGCAGTTTCTATAAAACCTGTAAATATAAATCCACTTTGACGGCATGTCAGGGAAGTCAGCCCATCCTCTCTTTATCCAAATCGAATGTTGTTTTGTGGACAGAATGGACTCCGAGCCCTGGATAGTCAATGTTGAGAGCCGATTCTGTCGAGCAGATTAAACTACATCGATGTCTGAGATGGTGTGAAGAGAAATTGCCAAAATGTGAGTGTAGTTCTTGATTGCGGCTGATGCAGAGTGCCTTTGTCCCAAACGTTGAACATTTATTTTCACCGACATCTAGGATTTATTCCAGGAGCACTCGCTCACAGGACATGACGGTGATTACCACTGAACAGCGGAACGCAAAAAAACAGCTAACTACAGCTTCCTCCTTCCAGCGAACGTTTGGATGTTACACTTGTAGGGAGGAGAACAGAACACGAGAGAGAGAGCACTGATGAAATGCTCCTGAGGCAGTTAAAAGACAGTTAAGACTCATCCTTTTAAAACATCCCTCAGCAACACGCTGATTCCCTCATTTCCTCTCAATCAGTGTGACAATCATATGCATCTATATCTGTGGGAAAGAGTGATGGAGAAAATGTTAACAGCTGCAGAACCAACCCAGACATGACACTAGTCACTGAATTCATTCTCCTATGAGAGGGCAGAATTTATGTCTGAATGAGAGAGTAGCACTGTGCCTTGTGTACAGACTTTCAAAGATGAATTAATTGTCCCCTCACATCATGTTAGATACTCAATTTAAAAGAAAAACTGTATTTCTTAGCCTTTCAGAGAAAATTTCAGCCTGCTACAGGGTATTTGGACTGAGTACTGCAAGTATGCTACAAAGTACTACTACTAAAGTATGCCCATTAAAATGGGTTTTATATGTAGATCATTAAGGTGTCCTAGTAAATTACATTCCCAAATTATTCATATTCATAATTCTCTGCATTTCAACCCATCCTCAATGAGGAGCAGTGGGCAGCCAACACACCATGCCACCGTATATATATTATATATATATATTACATTATATATTTCATACATTTAATCTGAATAAAGCAGCTATCTATCATCTATCTATCTATCTATCTATCTATCTATCTATCTATCTATCTATCTATCTATCTATCTATCTATCTATCTATCTATCATCCATCCATCCATTGTAAGCGGACCATTTTTATGTCTTTTTTTTTCCCACATTCCGTTGACCTTAGTGGAGCCTTGACACTACGTTGTGAATCAGCAAGATCAAAAATCACAAAAATGTGATTAAAATGAAACAGAGTTCTTAACTGACTTCGTCCTGTGATCATCAGTTAAATTTCTCATTAAATCTGTAGAGTTACTGTTGCGATAAAAACCCCACATTGTTCCATTTCTGCTTCATTCTGCTGCAGCACCACTGCACACTGTGCAAAAATAGGCAATTTGAGGTAATGTGTCTAAAAGTTGGGCTTACTGTAAAGCCTACATTGTTCTGATTGGCCAGCCTCCTCTCACTCGCCATCCTTGTACCTGGGGTGGGGGGGGGGATGTCTCATCAGCTGCAACCTTACACGAACGCTGCCCTGCACCATTGATATTCTCAGAATCAATCAATAAAATAACTTCACACAGTCATTTTATTTATGTCAGCCCTTCACACAGGTTGTTTGGCTTTTTAAATTACACATGCAGTAAAGGAAAACAGCATAATAACAGACTGCCCCGAGATACATCCACAGATATTGGTTTCTCTGGACGTACGGATTTGTCTCAGTGGACGGGGGAGCCATGGAGAAAACCAGTTTGACACAGACGACTCACTAAATCAATGGATAAAAAGGAGACAAAATAACAAAAAGTGTGAACGATTGTTTGCCCTTTGGTACAGGACCCTGGGGCGGATTGTAACGGTGCTGTGCGGACGGCTATATAGTCTCCGGAGACTGAAAATCCTTTTTCCTGCCTCCTATTGTGATTCCTTTGTAAATAGGAAAGTAAAGCCAAAGAGTCGGTGTCAGACATTACAAAAAGTGGCCATTACTCATTTCTATCACCTCCCTAACCACCCAGAATTCAATTAAACCAGAGCAAGATGATGGCAGCGTTTGTTCAATGCTGATCCCAAAAGGATCACATGGACAAGAGAGGAACTCATCAACACTGGACTATCAATTCATTTAAGATTAGCACCAAACTTTTTTCTATCTTATTCATAATTAGTGCCAGTCTGTAGCAGTCTTAGATTGCACTGATTAGAATGTTTTCAGCGATTAATCTAACAGCTTGGATGAATTCACTGATCACGTGATGTCATATATCAGTGGACTTTATGACTACTCGTGCCGTCTTTACTGTTGTATTGTCGTCTCTCCAGTTGCGTCTATTTCCTATCTTTCCACATGAAACGTTACTGGGAAACTGATGAAGAGCTGAAAGTCCTTGTGAGTGATTGAGGCGAAGGGAACACATTGGCAAGGAAATGAAGAGCTTTAACATATTTAAGTGTGCCATTTGAAACGTGTGCCACTTCTTCATTTGAAATCTGTCTGAACATGACGGAGCATTCGATCATTCAAAAGGCAGATGGGCGGGTTAGTGACTGTCAGATGAAGTTTACACGTGTCTGTGTGTGTGTGTCAGAGGGAGAGAGAGAGAGAAGCTGTGTTTCAATCTAGACTTCCAGAAAATTCAAGTCAACCTTTAAACTATTGTCAAACGAAACTGCAAATTAGGCCACAGTTTCATCTGGCAGGAAGAAGAAGAATTACAGAAGAAAATAAAGCGGAATAAAACCGTTATCTCTCCCTGCCTCAGCCTCCACATAGTGTTGAGGAAGCACAGGGGAACTCTCATTAGTGTGTGAGGCGAGAAGTTACTCCCGATTCAATATTAATCTTCCTCTCTGTCAGTCTCGCTCGCACACGCGCACACACATGCAAGTGCGGAGCAGCAATGTTACATGAGTCTACTCTAACATCTGTCAGTGCCATAAAACAGATGGAACAATATTTGTTCCAGTACGAGCCAAGATAGGCAAACCTGAGTTGATGCTTTTCTGTGACGTAATGCTGCTTCAGACTCCTCCATTATTCCTAAAAATAGTCTTCACCTTATCACATCCTCCCAACAGAGCATCCCTTTGTTTCCGGTGAATCCAGATATTCTGCTGCTCTCCTGCTTAATGTTACATTTGTGTGTTTTTCTTATCAATGAGATTCAGAAAAATGTATTTTGTCCTCACTGATTTCTGTGTCCTATGTTTGGATGCTGTACTTTCATCCAAAACAGGAACAGCAGGGACATCAAATGGGATTACTCAGGTTGCATTAGCCTTTTTAGTACAGCATTTTATTGAACATCCGCCAGCAAATTTATTCGAATGAATTGAGAATATAAAACTTTTCCATGCATTTTGATAATGTTGACCCAGATTTCTGATATATGGAGACATGGCAAGGGACAGAGAGAGAGAGAAAGAGTGTGTGCAAGTTCAGAGATCTGCTAGAGGTGGAGTATTTCATGGCCGCCAACATACAAACATACTTCTGCAACAGAAATAAGATTTTTGTAATTTTCTCTGCAGAAAAATACAGCTGAAAATAAATGACATCTAAGGTCCTCTGTTCGTTTGTAGTGGATGTTGACGGACAGATGCGGAGTTGCCATGCATTCCCGGGTTCCTCGACCCTGCAGGGCGGAGGAAATGAGGAACTGTCAAAAAAAATATCAGCTAAAATTGATCTATTAAAGAGTTTAAAGTAGTATGAGTGGTGAACCATTGAATTTTACGACTCACAGGCCATATTTGTTGAGACAGAGGTAGAGACGTGCTGTGATTAGGGTTCCCTGCACATATAGCCACATATACACGCCGACTTAGTCAAGGCCGATCTGGTTTGCGTCACAATATGTATGTGAGTCAGCAACCTTGATAGGTGAAACCTGACTGTCTCACCCATCATTGTTTGGACAAAAAGAAGAATCTTTGTCCTTTGCTTCACTTTTATATACCCTCGACAATACGGAGTAGACACACAGAATGCATTTTAAAAAAAGGCAGAAGTCACCCAGGCTACACCCTGCATACATTCAAAAAACAACAATATAAATGCTACATTTGTTGTTTGTTGTTGTTGTGGTCGGGGTGATGTTGGTCCAGATGTTGTGCACTCACACAGCTTCATTCATTCTTTCATTCTTATATCACCAAATACTGTATTTCCTACCGTGTGCTGTGAAAACTCCCCACTTGTGCTTCGACTTATTGACAGTACGTAACATTTAACTTCACCAACATTATCATTTTAATACTTCTGTCGCCAATAAGTAGGAGTTGGATTAGTTTCTCCTGAAAAAGTTCGCATTTCGTTCTCCAAGATGTTAAATTGTAACTCATGAATTTTCCTCCCACAGCTGTTGTTGTTTGTTTCTGCTCCCTCCACGCTGCCCCTCTCTAAATGGCCTGCTGTGTATGATTAATGCTGCCTGTCCGTTTGTGTAATTTATCACGAAATAATGTGTTTCTGGACCGGCGCAGCACATAAATAAGCGTCAAATTGGTTTAGAAATACGCAAGGTTTTGCAGAATGTACAGTAAATTTATCATAAAAGCATTGAAAGGCGTACGTATGTGACGCAGACGTATCACGTGACATTTAGCTCCGCAGATGGGTTCAGAAATAAAACATGTCCTGTGGGAAAGTGTTGGATTGTTTTATAGTCTGTCAAAGTTGTGTTTGTTATTCTTCACAAAAAGCATCATCATGAGGGCTAAACTAATCGGAAGAAATCCGTTGTAATGATGATACTTTTTCGTGTTTATTAAGAAACAATGAAAAGCCAGTGACCCAAACAAAACAACTACTTTTATATATATATATATAATCATTTTTATGTGCGCTTTGGATGTTTCAGTCTATAATTCCACTTATTGCAAACCTTATCGTTTCATTTCAAAATTTCTGCTCTGTTGAACAAAGATTTTCAAGTACTAATTAAAATGTTTCCAATTAAGACATCAGTTATTTGTGGCATCGCTACAAAGTTTCGTAATCATCGCCTATCTAATTTGTTATTTAGTCGGTTATATTTCCATGTTTTGATATATTTGTAACGATTCCCGAGATATTTCATAATGGGTGCACAATAATATTATATATGTTTACTGGGTTTTCAACTTTTAATGACTTTGTCTAATATACGAAATATGACATAATCTTTTATAGTCTTCTAGCATTGTTAATGTCATTTGTGTACATTGGATTTTATTGTCTTTTCACCTTTTTTTTTATACCCTTTTTCACTGAACTCTGCCTCTAGTGGTATATAATCATAATCTTTATAGAATAGCTTCATGCCTCCAGGCCACAGAGCTGTCGTGAGAGTCCTTTTAGGTGACAGTGACGGCAGTGAGGAGGTCAAGCGCCTGTGGCTGTCTGACCTAGGCCACCATAAATAGTTAGAAATGACACCCTGATACCTTTTATTGTCTCCTCTCATCTATGAAAAAACTGCTGCTGGGTGTTGAAGTCTCACCCAGCATGCCATGAGCGAAAGTCTGCTCGGTCTCCGTTCCATCACAGGGCCGAGATTTAGAGACAAGCTCGCTCACATTTGCGTCAATCGGCTGTTTCCTGTTTCCAATTCATCGAACCAGCGTGTGTTGTGGGTGTGGGAGGAAACCTTAGCAACCAGACAAATACCGTGTAGACACAGAAATGCTTTCATAAAAATGCAGACTGGTACTCTAAAACCCTAACATTTGTAATGTTCTGCACTTTTTGGAAATCTGGACCTGTGTGGGCCCCAGGCACCAGAATGAAGATGTTGTTATTTGATGCTGTTATCTGTTGAAATGATGCAGTTTGAGCGGTGGGCTTAAGCCATAGGGCTGTGTTTGATTGATGGATTTGAAGTCTGTTCATTCATATTGATAAGATGCTAGGCTACCCATGAGTGCGTGTTGTCCTTGGCCCGCATCCATCGCACATTTCCTGGGATTTCCTCTACCAACCTTTTGAAGTGGAGTGAACTGGAATGCTTTTTAAATGTATGTTTGTACTTATGTTGAGATCTAAATTTAGTCTGGCATGGGCCCCACAGTTCTCTCAGCGTGTTTGCATTCTGACTGAACTTCACATACTGGTGGGATTATGGAAATCAGCGTACGTGACTCCATCCATCTGTGCCTCTGTCTGTGCCTCTTTGATTATCGAGAGCTGTGACTTTTTTCGTAGCGCGATTCATTTTTACATTTTCCGCGGCGCTGCACAAATTAATTCTGAATTTTTATGGACATAGCACGATCCTTTATGCCTTATATTTATGGCCAAGTCTTCTTGGTGTCTCTTCAGGCTCATGAACGTGTAGACGGCCTCCTCATTAATCTATTGTTCCAAATTGCTCTTCGGTTCTCTTCAAAATTGGACTTTTTGCACTGTTATCAGCAGAAGTTAAAATGAGTTTCAGAAAGCCATTTTGTCTCTGAATTCAGTATGTGTGTAACTGAGGGCGCGTCTGTGGTTATCTCCTCAACTTCAAATGGCACAGCCTCCCGTCTGATTGTGCTCAACCTCCATTTATCACTTGGTGTTTATCTCAGAGCTGCAATGGTGCATTCCGTTTTCAACTATTGGTTTGCCTGATCAGCACCATTTATTTATTTATTTGTTTATTTATTAAGTCACTACAGTATAATTAATTTCCCTTTAAAGCCTTTAAAGTTCAAAACGATTCCACGCTTTCTAAAACTATGACATCTATGTTTTTTGAACATAGATGAACTAACTCTAATAAACGCCGCAAATTCATCAGGCATTTGTTCACCAAAAGCTCTACAGAGTTCGAAGGTGTGGCAAACATTTTGTATGATGGAATAACAAATCAAATAAAGTTGGATGAGCGGGAGAGCATGGCTGCCGCTGCTCTTAGTTCAGCTGCGGAGCTCTCGGCCTTTGGTTCCCTTTTAGCAGGTGTTCTTGGAAAAACAGAAATGGAATTGTATGCACTGAAGAGGGAGACGCATTGGATTAAGGAGAGAACGTACTTCCTCAGACTCGTGCATGTTTTCTTATATGAGTATGCTGTATCAGCAGCTACCTTGCTGCTATCACCACAGGATATAAACAAACACAACACTCACAAACACTTTCAAGTTTCAAGTCCTGTTGGCCACAGACTCCTCTAAAAGACACGCATGGGGAAAAAAAACACGTATTCTCAATATGTGGTTCAATATAGCATCCTGTCTGTGAGCCCTGGGTTCTGTCTATTTGATGCACAGTATGTGGTGCAAAACATGTTGTTTACGTTGTTTACGTCCATAAAGTGCTCCCAGTTGGAGAAATCCAAAGGTGCTGAAAGCTTCATATTTGATTTAAACATATATATGAGAATACATTATAAGACAAAGTAGTAAAAATACATGCAGTACATGTAATGCGGCTGAAGTGTTTGGACTAGATAATATTTGATGCTGTTTTTGTCAGTAATATAAAGTACTGTCTGTGGTAAAATAATCCTCTTTCAGTGCTTTGTTTTGTGCAGGTGGGCACAAAAAATTATCCATAGTAGGTTTTCTTTTGTTTTTTTTTCATTGAAACACGAGGGGATTGCGTCAACCTATCCACCCCTACACAACTTCTGTTTTGTTAAAAGACCGGCTTTCTGTGGTAGAACACCTAGCTCCCATCCCATTCCATCCCAGCCTTTTTGTCCTTTGTTGGTTTTTCTTTTCTTCTTTTTTTTCCCGTGCCAGCATCATTCATAATGCTCATAATGTTGTATTCTCGTGCTGCCATCTCTCGCTGCTCTTGTGCTGCTTATCGAAGCCCATTTATCGCAGATCAAGTCGGTCATGATCCAAATGGGAGTAAAATGCAGGCTTTGAAAAAGTGTGCGAGAATAGCGCTTGTGCCTTTAGAAAAAGGCTGTTTGCTATCATTTGTAAAACATGAGTACTCATCCATTCTGATCATAAAATGTCTCTAGTGAAGTATCTTGTGCCTGTGAGCTGCTGCTGAAGCTCATGAGAGAAATCTAAGTTTGCTGTGAGCTGCGTCCTACATTTTAATTACGTTTGTGGGCAGGATAATAAAGATGATTAATGTCGACTCATGTAAGTGGAATGTTGAGATTCTCAAAAGAAATGTTCCCTCATTTACATTATGTATCTTCAGATTGTCTTGAATTGTGTCCGCTTTGTTTCATCTCTCAGGGAAATGAACAGCATCACTCCTAAAGATGAATGTTGCATCTCAGACTGCAGATAAGATTCCTCCGCAGCATATGCCCAATTATGTAAATTGTAGTAATTGTTGCTTTTGTTTCATCTTTTTTGTGCATGTGTCATGCAGGATTTACTCAAAATTCATCTTAGCGTTGTCCCCAAATGCCGCTACTTTATTGACATTACAATGAAAATTAAACCAGGAAATTGGTAAGGAAAACGCACAATACACATTCATTGGATTTAATCTGCTGTCTCCAGGCGTCTATCACTGCCCAAGGTCAGAGGACAAGAGAGATCCGCCTCCTTCTGATGAGTTGTTGTGCTTTAATTTCTCCTCTTTTGTCCTTTTCTTCTCCAGGAGATAATAATGGATGGCCCCATCTTTTTGACAAGTACTTTGGAATGCCCAACTCTAACGCCGGCACCAAGTCCAATTTATGCTGTAAGTACTCTTTTTGTCCCTCTGAACTAGATGGATTTAATTTAATATTGTGCTCAACAAATGGGGTCAGGGTCCTGTCAACATCAAGTTTCCATGGAGGAGAACTAAGAGCTTCCTCTCCGCCCCTGCTAATAGGAACTCATGCCAAACAACAAATGATGGCAGCCAAAAACATTAAAAAAAATGGAAATGGAAAAGAAAAAGCTGTTCGTACCCTGTGACAGACGAGGTTAATGATCCGAGCCAATGGCCACTTGTGCCTGACATTTTCTGCGACCTCTTTGGCAACGGCTGTAAGGAAACACATCAGAGTTGTAGATTGAAATCATTCTGCTGTACAGTCCAAAAACAAATGACATCATTGTCATCTCTCGATGTGCAAGGCTTCCTGTGCACCAAACAGCCGAGGTGGTGACAAACAATCTGTTTTAATGCTAATTGACCTTTCGGCCTGATTCACCCTCATTCAATTCCAAACATCATTGACAACTTCGGTTACATCAAGATGATTCAACACTGTCACAGAGAAGCTGTTTAATCTCATTGTATCTAACCAGTGTAGTCTGGATTCCTTTTTCTTTTAAAAGAAGCTCAGTTGTTAAGTATTAATTGACGATGCATTTGTCAGCTCTCCTAAATGTCCTATGCAGCTTCATTTTTAAAGGCCATATTGTCAAATTTAAATACATACAATACATAACGCAACACAGAGCAAATCATCCTCATATTACATGATGGATTATATATTGATTGGATCAGTGGTGGGCCATCAGGGCCAGCAAGGAATTCTCTGCTGACCTAAACACTATTAAAAGCACTGACCTACATTTACAGCCTAAATTCTAATATTTGTTCCATGAAATTGTATTTATTTATTCCCAGCAGTCTGTTCTCTTCATTTCGTAGCGTTTCTCTTGGCTGCACCGCTTCCAGTACGTGTATGTGGATGTTAGATTTTTTTGTCCAATCAGATTTCAGCGTCTGTGTGTTGCCGTGTCAATCTAATCTGCCCAGGGCCTTCAGAATCAGTAGTTCTGGCCCATGGAACTTCAACTATATTAGCAATGGGACTGTTTCTTTAACCAATCAGATTTCAAATTCCCCTCTCGGGACCAGCTAGCTGGCCCACAGTAACGTCAGCATTTTTCTGTCCTCTGAAAAACTGTTACCGCCGAGTTCGACTTGCAAAACACGTCTGTAGCGATCTGCATACATTAATACATTTGAATTAGAATTTTTTACGCCCACAATGGCTGACGGAGGAGGAGAAAATTGACTTGGTCTCAGACATACTTAAAAATCCATTTTCAAGGCGGACTTTTCCATAAAAGCCAGACATCGTGAAAAAATGAAATGAAATGAAAAATGGTATTCACCCTCAAAACGCGAAATGTCTCTCTCTCTGTAATTCCACGCCTTGTTATATTGCGTTTTTGTATGGTATTGCTGGTTTCTATTGCGACGTGATAGTGGTGGTATTAAGAAGTGGATTAAGTTGGGTAAGTTCCCACTGAAGGCCCAGGTACCAAATGCAGGGCCCGTCACTGGATTGGATTATGTGAAGTTTGTTTTGTCATTATCTGTGTTCTCTGCGTTGTGAATGAAGAGCACATGGACACAGCAGGCATCATTAGTATCCGCAGGAGTTTCGTAGAATCATGGCTGTTTGTATCTGACAGAATTCCATCCACATGCAGCTGCTACAAATAGATAACAAGTTCATGTAACGGAAAACAAAGCTGTCAAAATCAGAAATCAATACGTTTTTAAGCTCATGCGAGAGAAATCAAAGTTTGTTGTGGTCTTATCTCCGTTTTACACACTCGCTCGATGAATGTTGACTCGTGTAAGTGCAGTGTTGAGATTCCGGGAAGGGTGCCTTTTCATAGGAACCGCACGTAACTCATTTACATGACGTAAATGCAAATGAGTCTCTAATTATGTCGGCTTTGTATTATCGCTCAAGGAAATTAACAACATTGCTTTCTATGTTGCATTGTGCATCCCAGACATTAGATAAAAGTCAGTCTGAGCGGATGCCTGCTGAATGTATAAAACTGTGTTGGCTTTAGGCTATTTAGTAATTGTTGTTGTTGTCTAATCCTTATTGTGCATACATCATGCAATATGTACACAAAATCCAATACTTATTCCCCTAATTCTAAGTCATTACACATTATTTATTCACACTGAAATACTTTCTAAAGAATAAATGTTTTACATATTCATAAATTTGTTTTGGAATTTGGTCTTAGATTGTGTTTGCATACAAGGCCAGGTGAACCCTGAACAGACAACAGCCACGCTCCCATTCACACCTATGGCCAATAGACTGTAGATACTTCAATTAACCTAACCTGCACGTCTTTGGAGGTGGGAGAAAACCGGAGCACTCGGAGGAAACCCACGCAGACACAGGGAGAACGTTTACATTACAGCCACTTTAATTTGTTTCTAATAAGATCACTAATGAATAAAATAACTTAAAAGATGGAACAGATTTTTTTTAATCTCAGCTCAAAGTTTTATTTCACAATAAACACCCGTGAACCAACACAGCTCATTCCTTTTTTTCATTTTGTATTTTAATTTCCTGCCTGCTGTGCTTCATCTCAGTCCAACAGCAAATGAAGATTTCAATAAACGCGAAGGATTAATAGATACTCAAGTCATTGGATCCCTGTGAAAATTGGTTTAGATATGTAAGGAAGTCCACTGTCTGCTCATTTAGCATCAATTCAAGTCACCTATTGCAGTCCACATATTTACCAGTTTTATGTCGTGTGTATAAATGAGCCTTTACTTACTTCCTTAATCCTTTTCATGCTGGTCGGCACATCTGGCATCCACAGCAGCTCTGCCCCTCACGTGTGGCGTCAGGAGTCGGGTTGAAGTGACCTGTTAGTCCACGTCCCTGGAGTTTGAAAAGAACAGCCTCATGCCACATGAGACATGTTGTCCATCCGCATCAGCACCTGCCAGCCCCTGCTCCTGTGTGATGAAAGCAGCGTGAGAGTAATTGAGCCCTGTATTGCCTAATTTCGTCAGGCTTGTGATGTTTTCTACTCTCCGACGTCCTTCTCCAATGTTCCATCCTTTTGTTTACACTGTGCCGATACCTGCCTGTCTCATCTGAGTCACTGCATTTCTGGCGGACTCGCTGTCGATGATTTGACGTTGACTTTAATCTCAGTTCTACTGTGGAATATGCAGGTTTATATCCTTTGCCCTCAGTGAAGTCCCAGTAAATGCATTCTGCGACCATCAACCATCACCATTTCCGAGTGACTTTTTTCCACGTCTGCGTATTGATGGCTCCTGTAAATGCTGAGGTATACACTTTAGCGTTTTCAGAGTTGTCTCCTTTCATGTTGCCGCGTTCTGTTTTTTTGGCTTTTGGGGTTCGATGTAGCATTGAGTCTCATCCAGGGTTGCAAATTATTCCGACCTTCTTAATCAGCTCTCCTGATGTGACCATAAATGCTATTCAGTCCCTCCATTTATTCAAATGGTCTTCATGTACGCAGAACACATTCATTCTGCCTATTTGTCAATATTAGGAACGATTTCATCTTTACTCTGCCACAATCAATGCTGGGATTGATGGAGTTGCGCTATTATATCCACCTTTAGTTATGGAGTTGTCCATTTTGTTGGCTTTCATATTTGAAAGTGAGCAGATGGGGGAGCGACACTGACAGTTGAGGCCATTGAAATGTATCACCGTGCATAACAGAGTTCAAATTGTCTGTTAATGCCCTCATATGTTAAACTATTGCCTCATTCAGAGCTTTTTAATGCCGCGCATAACTCAAAAGCAAATGGAGCTGAATACACCCTTGTTATTTATTAAATCAGTCACATAAAGACAACCAGCTAAATAATGCATTTTTCCTCCATATTCTGTTGTGCTAATTTTATTGTTAGCAATGTGGACTGTGAAGTGGCTGCACGTAATGGTTATTATTGCACATAAACTATTTCAAACAAATTTCCACAATGGATAATGACTTGAAAAATTAAAAAAACATTCACAGCTCATTTGTATCAAACACCTTTATAATGATTGGTCCAGATAAAGCCTTTCATTGAGTGCCAACTGTGTGTATGTGTGTGTGTGTGTGTGTGTGTGTGTGTGTGTGTGTGACACTGATGGGGCTCTGCATTTATTTATCTTACTACAGTTTCATGTGCAGATGTAGACAAACGTAATCCAGGCCAGCTCGGTTTCTGCTATTAATTGCTGCTCTATGCAACCTGAATCTTTCTAGGAGTTTACTTTCTTTTCCAGCCTAGTTACTCCATCCTCATCTCGACACCTCCAGTCTCCAAATCCTTAGCATGTGACAGAATTTCCACTTGACTGACTTATTCTCCGCTGTCCCTCTCCCATCTTCGTCCTCCTCCTCCTCCTCCTCATATCTCCTCCTCTCTCCAGTGCTTGGCGTTATTCCTGAGCTGTGCCAGTGTCGAGACCTGGAGCTGGACTGTGACAGCGCCCAGCTTCAAGATGTGCCTGTGGTTGCTGTTAATGTCACCGTGTGGTGAGTAGAGAAGTGTTTCCAATCCCTTTGACCTTCAGAAGTCCCCTAAAAGTCCTCTACCCGGTCTCAACTGTCATCACGTATGGGAGTCAGCAGTCACTGCTGGAGAGTAAAGACAAATTGACTTTAATCTTCTATCTCTGGTGGGGCTTTTAATGACTAACGTCCCATCTTGACATTCAGGCAGTGAGTCCTAACCACTGTTTGATGACAACCAGTGACCCATCACTCATCTGCACCTTGAGACAACTGTGCTGTTTCCGCACAGCTTAACAAGCCCAGAAGGGTTCAGTTTTGAGCGAGAATACTGTAGGGTCTTATCTGTGTAACCAAAACGATGCATGCATCCTGATGGAGGTGGACTTAGCTCCTTTGAAGTTGGGTGGGAGGTTGTAATTATCCTCTGTCTCCAGGTCCCAATAATGTAAATGCTCTTGCACACAAGAGAGAATGAGAGAAAGGGAGGAGAGGAGGGGAGGGATGAATACAGAACGTTTGGAAGTAATGGCTTTGGGCCACTTTCCTGGACTGATCCACATCTTTGATATTAAAATTTGACATGCTCATCTTAATATTGAATAGGTTGTATAATCTCAATGAAGACCTAGAATAATGATAAGCCACTCATTCGCCTGAAGGGGTGAATTTGTTCTCATGTCAGTGGTTCAGATGTTATGGTGCTGGTTTTTAATGAGCTCGGGTTTATATCTTGTTTTGTCTCTTTTTGATGCTCCGCTGACCCAGGTCCCTACAAAGGAATCGGCTTGAAAAACTCAGAGCAAACACATTCTTCAAGTACCAGAGCCTAAAGAAACTGTAAGTCCATGGCTTTTATCCTACATGTTTATTATTGCACCTGTTTGTTTTCATGTTTTTTTCTGTTTTATTAACCCACCCTTGCCTTGAGGAGTGTATTATCTACCAGATGAATGTGTGGGTTTGTTCCCTATGATATTCAGCCAAGCGTATTGTTGTCATCCTGCTGAGGATACATCACGACAGGCAGAGGATGTACATTCAGCTCCATTTCCCTCAGACTGCCAGTGTGGTTTATCAGCCCACAGAGAATCAGACCTATTGTCATTACCCCACAAAGTCAGGGACTGTCAAGACAATACCTCTGATTCTCTGGCAGGACACATTTTTATGGAATCAGACCCTGTTCATTTGCTGCATTGAAGATTTTAGAAGATTCCTGAGATATGATAATCCGTGAAAAGAGGTTCAAACTATTCAAGTAATCTCTGTAAACGTTGTGACTCTGTGCTTTTAATGTTCCATGACACAAACAGAGATGCTACAGTATTTCAAGCTTGGCTAAATAGAAGGTTGGATCAAGCTGTTTATTTTGTTTAGGATGATATTCTCCCCTCCCACTGCAGTGGCTTTGGATCAGATCCCATGGGGGCGTCTGAATCAGTGGTGTGTGTGTCCCTACAAATGCAATTTCCTGAGTTGACATCTGGGAAATTAGCAGTGTCTCCATTGGTTTCTCTTACTGGTTGGGTGGGGATGGTTGGGATTATCATCTGAAGGCGTAATATAAACAGGAAGTATTATGTACCAAACGTCTTCCGGATCGCTCATCCAGACTTTTACCACATGCAGCTCAGAGACTCTAAGGCGTAATGCGTGGCGTTTCGTATTACCAAGTTGCAAGTTAGAAGTCAACATATTGAACATAGTGGGAGGCCGATTCACTCAAGTCTTGTTGCTCTTGTTTACACAGGTATCTCCAACACAACAGAATTCAAGACGTGAGTCCTGACGCATTCAGAGGGCTGCATAATTTAACACGCCTGTGAGTTGTGCAGTATTTAGCATTTATGCTGTATACAATGTACACCAGCGGTTGGGAAACTTTGTCCTGCCTCTTATTTTTATTATAACTCATGAACTTGTCATCAAAATGATCTTATTTTCTCTTAGATATCTGAGCTACAATCAGATATCCGTCCTAATGCCAGGAGTGTTTCAGGATCTGCACAATCTGGAGTGGTTGTATGTTTTATTCTTTTGTTTTTTAATGCAGCATTGAATTATTTAAATTGGGGATATTTGGTATTCTTGGCTGTATTTGATATTTAATTGCTTCCCTCTGTGTTTTTCTTTCTCTCTTTTTTTTGTGTAGAGATAATGCACACACTCTATCACATGTTTTTCTATTGTTGCTGTGTCCTTTGAATCAGTATTCTGTAAATAATTCTGATAGTATATTCTCGTCTTCGTGTGATAGGATTCTCGAGAATAACAACATCCATCAAATATCTTCGATGACCTTTTCTGGATTGAACTCCCTGGTTTTACTGTAAGTTTTCCCGGTGTGAAGAATTGCTAATAGATTTTCAATTATTTTTCCTTTGAACTCAGCAAAAATGTGGTAAACCTGGCTATGCTGTGTCTGAACTGTCAGGGTTTTGCTGAACAACTCTTTGACGAAGCTGAAAGACATCTGTCAGGAAATGCCCAGATTGAATTGGCTGTAAGTCTGATGCCAAGGAAGAACATACTGATTGTTGTAAAAGTGAAATGGCTTCTGAATATTTTGTTATGTGTGTGTCCGTGTGTATCTCATGATGTATCTCACAGGGATTTAGAAGGAAATCTCATTGAAACCATCGGAAATGCTTCATTCCGCTCATGCAGTATGCTGACAGTTTTGTAAGTATGCATTTACATGATTTTAATCCGTCTGAAGATTTTTTTTTTTTTAGATTTTAGCCATGACAGGCTTGCGAATCAGCCTCAGTTGCTCAAAACCCCATTAGCATCTACTAGCATGTGCTTGGATTTGATGCTAAGTAGGATTTGAGGAGACAAACAGTTTGTTGTCGCCTTTCTCCAGGGTTCTCCAGCGGAACAGAATCAGCAACATACACGAGGAGGCGTTCTCAGTTCTCCAAAAGCTTGGCGAGCTGTAAGTTTGTGTTGTTTGTCGGGTGTAGATCTCTGTGACGGCGCCGCATGAATAATGATTGAAGAAATGAATGTGGACAAGATCACCAAATTGCATGAAAAACTTTTTTAACCATCCATTCATTATCAGTTCCGCTGGTCCATGTCAGGGTCTCAGTGGGGCCGGAGTCTATCCCAGCATCAATGGGCGACTCCCATTCACACCTATGGGCAATGTAGGCCAATTCATCGAAGCTGCATGTCTTTGGAAGTGGGAGGAAACCGGAGTGCTGAAAATTAATTTAGGATGACCCTATTCTCGCTGCCCTTTTTTAAGCACGGCCTGGTACCACACCCAGACACTGACTGGCCACACTAGGGGGCGCTGTCCTGTCCCGACCAAGACCACCTCCCCCACAGCAACAAGGAAATATAAAATAACTTTTTTTTCTTTTGCTCCCCGTGCTTTCATTTATTCATCCTCTCTCCTCTTTTTGTGTCCTGATTTCACTCTCAAGTAGATCCGGGTCATGGTCTCACTTTTGTTGTAACAGGACCAATATCAAAATTTCCTTTGAATTCAGAAGGTATCTGCCAGCAGTGGACATAATTTTGACGCTTTTGTGTTTGGTAAAAGTTTGAAGTCACAGACGGTGATCTTATGATCCCATGACATTTTAAAGAAGAGAAAGAGAATGTCATATGTCTCAGTGATGCGAAGACTCCATTGTGGTTCTTAGGGGGTATTCTGGAGCGGTCTTTGCGCGGATATATTTTTTTATCATCATTTATAATTTTGAATGTGTAGCATGATTGGCTTGTATCACATCATTCTACAGCATTAGACCATTTGAGAGAATCGGCCTTTCCTGTGAAAGACTTCCATAATACTTCTGTCCTTAAAGTTTCCCAAGCCAGAGGTTTACGGGTGTCTGCAGATCTTTTGTTTCTTTATAGGCTTTTATCTCTTGCCCGTCTTGTGGTGCTCAGCAGCGTTTCTACCAAGGTCTCATGAAGCTTTATATTGTTCTCAGTGTGTGTGGATGATTCATGTTTGTATCCCATTTTTGGCAGAGCATCGACTCCACATGCAGGCACACTAATGGACTTCGATTAATAATTCTGGCATCAAACAATGAAATACAAAACCACAGTGGTGTACAAATAGCTTTAAAGTATGAGAAGAGCTGTTCATGTAGGATTCTTGGATTTTTTTAAACGTATGCTCACAACTGTAGATTGGAGTAGTTTGATACATTTTATGGCAGAATGTGCAGTCCATGCCACAAATTATGGTCTCAACAATGACATTGCATTTATTTGCTCTTAACAAACATATTCACCAGATACTGCAGATTCACAGAGGAAGCATTTTTTCCAGCCCCATTTTTTTGGACATGCCTTCCTTCCTGTCCCATTGTAGATGAAACAGTGAGATAAAATGTGTTTTCCCACAAAGGAAAAGAGCGAACTGCTTTTGTTTGCTTTTGTGTTTATCGTTGTTGTTTTGTGGAGTAACCAATATGGATTTGTCTGTGCACACAGGGATTTGTCCAACAACAGTCTGATAGCAATCCCTCCAAATCTCTTCATTTTACTGGGGGATTTGCTCCAACTGTGAGTTCTGTTCACACAAACGCACGAGCTTGTGTCGTTCTTCATGTCAGCCATATCAATGCCATGCATATTTATTGGATTCGTCCCGTGATGCACGCAGGGAATGTAAATGCTGTTTTCAATAAGGTTGCAGCACAGTCATTGTTACAGTAGAGAGGATTTGTGAAATTAGTAATTACAAATAGATATTCAGGTGCACAATCATTCAATTAGCAAGTGCACATGGAGATGAAGCATTGCCTCTTGAGAACTGAGTCTGAGTTCAGTTCCATTAGTATGGACTCAATGCAGCAAATCACTTAAATGTATTGTACAAATGCAACCATGAGGGATAATGGAAATTTACAGTCGACGCATTCTCTGAGCCACTTTGAAAGGTACAGCTGTTCAGTAGTTTGAGATATTATGCTAGCAAAGGAAGAAGAATAATGTTGTATTTTCTGTTATGCATTATGGCTAATAACACAAAAAAATATTACATGCAGGAGTTATTCTTGTTACTTACAATACTGTAAGTTCTTCACATTTTCTATCCTGCAAGCATGCTCTGATATGTCCTAACCAGTGGACGAGCACACTTGTCGACATGTGGTGGAAACACAACTTTCAACATTCCTTAGAGAAATAAAAAACGTTATATTGTCTTTGATTTTTGAAAGAAAGCGTTATTTCTTTTGCTTGTTTTCCAGCAATATATCATACAATCCCATCATGGAGCTCCAAGTTGACCACTTCGATAAGCTGCACAAACTGAAGTCACTGTGAGTACAGGATTTAAGTGTTGGGAGTAATCGTTGTAGGTAATATGGGGAACGATTCTTGCAGACAAATGACATCATATTAGTTCATCGCATTCAGAAAAAAACAAAAAAAAAACAAACGAGTGTAAAGATCCATTTGATGAGCTCTTCCGTGATGAACCCAAAACATGGTTAGCAAACAAGCACACATTATGAGATGTGCTCGGATAATGGAAATGGAGCACAATAGCAGGAACGAGCCAAGAGGAGGTCATTCACGTAACACTCGTAACACACTGATTTGCTGCATGATAGTTATCTACTGCGGGACATTATGTGTTTAATGAGGGAAGATACACGTGTGGCTTCTGTATCTACAAAGACCAGATGTGTTTCCAGTAGCCCATGAGTGTGTGTGATAGAGACAAATGACAAAATCAATATGTTGTTGTTATTTTGTCCAGGAGCATCGAGGGGATAGAGATTGGAAACATACAAAGACGGATGTTTGAACCCCTCAAATATCTGACTCATATGTAAGTACTGAGTATAATCCAGCATTCAACCACGATCCCATCAGGACTTAAATGATTGTTTCCACTTTCCGAGATTTAACACCCTGGAAATCACTGTCACAGTGCAAAGACTAATGCATGAAATTGCACCTTCATCCACTTTAAAATTGTATATATTATATATTATACACATCATTTGTTCTGATTTTCCCATCTTACTCTTTTCATCTGTCTCATATTTCAAGAGTGGCATTCTTGCACATTGAAACATATTGAAATATTGAAAATTGTCAGGCCAGGGAGGAGAATAAATCAGGGTAATGTAATCCCTCTTCTCAGTGTGTGAAACAGTTTGATAAGACTCGTGAAGGGCCTCGAGTAAATATGGAAGTACATATGTAAACAAATATGTCACTCAGTTTTGGGATATGATACTGTTGTTTTGTCTTGTTTTATTTTGTTTTTTAAATCATTTTAAACCATATAAAAATTCAGATAAACTCCCTAACTTCATATTGTTCTTCATATTGCCCTGTCAACACAGCTACTTCAAGAAGTTCCAGTACTGTGGCTACGCTCCTCACGTGCGTAGCTGCAAGCCAAACACCGACGGCATCTCCTCCTTTGAAAACCTTCTGGCCAACATTGTGCTGAGGGTCTTCGTCTGGGTGGTCTCTGCCACCACCTGTTTCGGCAACATCTTTGTCATCTGCATGCGCTCGTACATCCGTTCGGAAAACAAGCTCCATGCGATGTGCATCATCTCACTATGCTGTAAGTCATCAAATTCAAAGATACATTCAAACCGTAGAATTGAATATATTGGTGCACCGTATAGAGGCAGACACGATGAGGTAATTTTGAGATGCATTGATTCTCTGTTTTTGAAGTAAACTGTGCCTCTGACTCGATTCAAACTCAAGTTAAATCAGCTCATCGCCATCGTGAATATTAATGTGGTTCTTCATCACTGATTACACATTGGATTCACTGTGTCAACACGAGTCAAATAACAAATTACACAATAACAAATATACGCCAACTCGTATCTACTGTGTGTGTGTGTGTATTTGCGTCCATGTGTAAACCTGGCTTTAGTTGAAAACAAAGATTTTTTGTTAGTACGTTTTTACAGTGAATACAAATGGAAACTGCTCAAATTGATTTATCAACATGTGTCAAATGTGTAAGCTTGAAGTATGCAGGACAGTAAAAAATAGCATCATTTGGATATGTTGCGAGGTCCACACAGTCTACTTAGACATCCTCCAGATCCTCCAGACAATGGTGGAGGCAGTTTGTTGCTGGGCTTCTTGTTCCACACCAGTATTAAACATTAATGGCAGCAGAGACTTTCTCCAGGGAAAGGAAGGAGCTTTAAAGGGAGATTATGGGCGAGGTAAAGTGGGCTCAGATGGTTTATTATAATCACACTTTTATTGAGTGTATTTACCTAACGTTGTATTTATGTGTTGAGCGCTGGCCTTGTAGACTCGACTGTAAAATGAACGTCCTTGTACGAGAGCTCAGGTGCTTGCTTTGTTCAGTCATTTATAATGAGTGAATTCTTATCAGACTATAGGGGCTTTCATTACAGTGCATACTTTTGCAGAGGCTCTCCACATTATGAAATTTAATAGGTCAGTATTATAAACATTCATTTTACCGTTCAGGGATTTCCCACTGCAGGCATGAACATGAACAACAGCATTGCATCATAAATATACATCATATATATTTATTACATAGACACCATGCAAACACACAAGCAGAGTGCAATGTTGCCACGTAATTATGATAGGTCAAAGTTCAGACCAATTGTGCATTATTATTACCACATTAGTGAACAGTGCTGGTGATAAATTGTACTTATGTATTTCTGCGCCTGTTCCTACTATCCATCCCTCCTTGCAGGTGCAGATGGGCTGATGGGTATCTACCTCTTCATGATTGGCGCGTACGACATCAAGTTCCGTGGCGAGTACAACCGGCACGCCCAGGCCTGGATGGACAGCAGCCAATGTCAGATCATCGGCTCCCTGGCCATGCTGTCCACAGAGGTATCGGTCCTCCTCCTGACGTACCTCACTCTAGAGAAATACATTTGCATCGTCTATCCCTTCCAGTACCTGACACCTGGCTGGAGGAGAACTGTCAGCATCCTTCTCGGCATATGGGTGTTTGGCTTTGTTGTGGCTTTCCTGCCACTTGTCTGCAAAGGTCTTTTTCGCAACTTCTACGGAACCAACGGTGTCTGCTTCCCCCTGCACTCTGAGCAGCCAGAGACGCTCTGGGCCCATGTTTACTCCATTGTTATTTTCCTAGGTTAGGATGATTAGCCTTACTACTCTCATTCTCTCTTTCTAACTGTTTTGACTCTTGTGTCACTCTGTAACAGTAATTTTAATGAATCAGTCTGAATAATTGTGCTTAATCCTCTCCAGGTCTGAACTTGGTGGCATTCCTTATCATCGTCCTATCGTATGCAAGCATGTTCTATAATATTCAGAGAACGGGCACGCAGACAACTAAATACAGCAACCACATCAAGAAGGAGGTGACCATCGCCAAACGATTCTTCTCTATCGTCATCACCGACTCCCTTTGCTGGATCCCCATTTTCATCCTCAAGATCCTATCACTGCTGCAGGTGGAGATTCCTGGTATAGTAATAGTGTTATAATCATTTGAACTGTATTATTGTTATTATGGTGTTTGTTACTGTTGTTTTAAGTTATAGTCTTGTTTGTTTTGATGGATCTATCTATCTATCTATATCTATCTATCTATCTATCTATCTATCTATCTATCTATCTATCTATCTGTCTGTCTGTCTGTCTGTCTGTCTGTCTATCTATCTATCTATCTATCTATCTATCTATCTATCTAAACACAGACCACATGGTAGCGTTTTTAGTTGGTTTGATTTATGTCTGTGTGCCTTTTTCTGTCTTCCTGGCCTTTGGCAGGTACAATCAGCTCCTGGGTGGTCATCTTCATCCTCCCCATCAACAGTGCTCTAAACCCCATCCTTTACACGCTGACAACGCGGCCTTTTAAAGAGACCATCCTGCAGGTATGGGCCAACTACAGGCTGCGCAGGCCCCTGTTTAGCGGTCATCCACCTCATCATCCATCGCTCACCTGGCAAGAAATGTGGCCCCTGCAGGAGAACAGCCACGGCCTCACCCCAGGGTATCCATTAGAAATGGCAGGCACCTGTGACAAGTTCACCTCGGTGGAAAATACCAACAAGGCACGCAGTGACATTACCACGTGTACACACCAACATCAGCAGCCGCACACACTCACATGCCCTCAGACAGAGAAGGAAACAAGCACACACAAAAACTCGTCTAGATGTCCTAAAGGAGCCTCGTGGATCAGTGGGTAACCTGTAAAAATAGACTTTTTAAAGGGACATTGACTTTATTTATACCCAGTATTACAGTGTTTCCTCAGTCTGCACCCATACCCTCTCTGTGTGCTCCTGTTACCCACACAGCAGTGAACAGACTGATGAAGCCAGTATGGACATCCATGTGTGAATAAAATTCAGTGGGAAATCTCTCCATATGCTGTCTTGAAATACAGAGATGATATTTTTTATTACAAGTTAGGGTCTCAGTGGTTTCTTTCACTGTTTCTGTCTAGCTGTGATTTTGAGAATCGTTGCCTCAGTCATAGTGAGTTAGGTTCGAAAAGAAGACTGGTGTATTTTAGAGCAGATCTTCTTCATTCACAGATGTCTCATTGTATTACAGTCAGTGGTTTGCATGGCCCAACTTTGCTCAATCCCAGCGTCTCCTTTATCCAAATTTGGATGTCAGGCTTCAATTACTGACAAAGTAAAACCAATTACAAGCTTTGAAATATTCCTTCAAATGGGTGTGTTTGGTGTGACAGATACCACATCGATGTTTTTCTGTCTGTACACACCATGTCTGCACAACGCCCCCAGCATGTTTCTTTGAGATTCATTGAGTTTAGGTTTTATGGGCAAATTATTGAAACTGATACAGTACTTCGTAATTTATTAAGGCGCCACACAAATGGCAGAAAAACAACCGCGTGATTAGATAAATTGTATTGCGTATGTATGTATGACCAAAACAATATGATAGGAGGAGGGAATAGAGATTCATGCAAACACACAGTAGAGCTGATTTATCAATGGTGCCATTTAGGAGCTTTTTATGACACCTTGATATTCTTAATGGTGTTCATTGAAGACAGTTGGTGTGTGTGTGTATCAGCTCCCTGATACACACACACACACACACACACACACAGTGAGGAAAAGGAAAATGTGCTTCAAGGCAGTGCTCCTAAGCACTTTAATGTTCTTTCTACAAAATCCCCAACACATGTGGGCCATGAAAACATGAACAACTACCTTCAAAATAGTCTTTAATTGTTTACAAGAGATGGAAAATGGGCAATACACATTTTCATATTATATAAATAGGAAACTGCCAGCTGAGCCAAACTAGTGGAGACCAACAAAAAGTCATTACTATACTTGAAAATTGCTCTTATTCCTATTTCGATGTACAAAGTTACAGTTCCTGTACGTCTGAAGTATAAGGAATAAGTAATGCAGTCTGCTATATGTCTTGCTGAATGAAAAAAATGAAAAACTTAATTTGTTGGCATTCACACTTGTTTGAAAATAATTTAAAATAAATCAATAAAGGAAATTGAAGTTGGTTGACATTAGAATGTGTCTGTATGTTTCCACGTCCACTTTGATGTTACTACAATCCGGCCTGTAAAATCAGAATGAATCATGATATATGAGTCAATCTTCGGCATTTCATTCCCTCTCCGCCCTCTCCTTCCTGACCGTCTCTCTACTGTGCCTATGGAGCAGAAATGTCAAAAATAAATGTAATAAAAACTATTTTATCTGAACACAGTAGTCATCTCATTGATCAAAACTGTGATGGGAAATTACTCCCAGCGAGTCAACAAAGCGGGAGAATCGGCAAAATGCTTCATTTCTGGATCAACAAACACTGTCGGGAGTCTAAGCATTATATCCTCATGATTACCCCACTGTTAAAAAAGATAAGACTCAGATAACTAATGGAAACTGTTCCTGTTGATTTTCTCAATTTAACAATTCTGATTCTGTGGAAATGTGTACAAACTTGGGCATCTGATGGAGCATCTTACAAATTAAACATCACAGTCTTTTTCTCCCAGCTTTTGAATATTAAATTATACATTTACCTCTTGTGGTTGGCCAAATGTAAAACGCTTCAAGTATAAACATTGTGTTTGATATTACCAAACCAAAACCAATCAAATAGAAAAGCATTTGATAAGGGTGTCCATTAATGGGAAAGAAGCATCTGGTAATAATGTGTTTATAATTGTCACAATAATTTAAAAAGGAAACCAGATTATTCCTTTAAAATGTATATCTGTCATTAATATATATATAGCTGCGATTTTGTTAGATTCTGAATTTAAACATTACCAGAAGGACCTCAGATTTCCCTGATTTATCCATTTTGAATTCCAGAAACTTGGTTGTTGGTTTAGAGCATTCAACACTTTCAGTTGTACTGCTGGAGTACAAATCTACACATAAGCAGATCAGTCCAGTAAGGATATGTCACATTTTAGACTGGCATGTCTAAAAATCCAATGTACTCTCCCTTTTGTTTCTCTTCCTCAAGGATGTAAGCAACTACAACAAGAAACACAGCTTAGATAAATGTGTGCAGAATAATGATGTCACGAGGTCTTAACACTGGATCAATACTCCCAAGCACTTTAATGTTCTTTCCCACAAAGATAACCAACAGTTGAAGTCTCTGAAAACATGAAAGAACTACCTTCAAAATAGTCATATCATTGCTTTTATATATATATATATATATACCCACTGTAGCCAACATAAATAATATCTATATATAAATGAATTGAAGCTGAGCTGAAGTACAATCGACAAAAGACCTACAGAAAGTAGTTAGCAGTGACGTATTCCAATTTGAATGTTCAAATAGAAGTAAGATGCCCGTAGGTCTCAAGTATCACTATCAAGACGTTATGAACAAAATCTAAATTAATTCACACAGTAGCCGTTTAATTGATCAAAGCTGTGAAGGAATTTACACCTAATGAGTAAACAAAGCAGTGACAGCTTAATTCTATTGATTTTATTGATTATTTAAAATGTTGTCTTTTTTCTGTTCAGCTTAACAGCTGTTTGTAGAAATTTGTAGAAACAGTGGACTAGTAATGATGTAATAAACCTTTTGATGATGCAAGGTTAACGCAAGGAGATCATGAGTCTGAGTCCTGAGCTAACCTTCAACCTTTCTGTGTGGAGTTTGCATGTTCTCCCTCCCCCTGTCTGCAGGTGCTCTTGTTTCCCTCATCCACAAAAACATGTTTGTTTAGGTTAATTATTCCCACCATGACTCTTATTCATAATAATTTTCTAAAACTGGAACCCACAATAGAGTCAGCATATTATATAATTTTGTTTTTAACTCTAAATCCTAATTAAGATCATTTGACAAGATCAATAGCTCACCATGTCATTCTCTCTGCTCTGAGTGAAAATTAGATTATCTTATCTTGTCTTGCCTCCTTGCACTGCCATGTAGAACTGCCTCGAAGCAACTTAGTCCCTTGGACTTGAACCTGAGCCTTGTGGCACTTATTGTCATTGTAGTTACTGCATAGATCTTTGCTTGTGTTGTTATAATTCTCATATTTGCGTTACTTTGGATAAAAGCGCCTGCTAAATGCGAATTGTAATTATAATTGTAATTATGTAACAGGGAAAACTAAAGCAGCTGAGGCCTTTGAATCACCAGAGTTGAGCAGGGTAATCATGTCAGGCATATTTAGAAAAAGGAAAATAGTGCTCAGTAACGTTTATGAACGGTCGGTTGTGCAAACAGCCACTTGACAGCTTTACCTGATTTGATGGAGAGTTGATTTTTTTGTATTCTTTCAAAGTATGAATGTGCTGTCACATCCTAATCCATGCTGTAATCGTCTGTTATAATCCAATCTTGGACAAGTAGAAAACAAGTTCAACATACAACAATCTTTGACGTAAGAAGCCTAAAATATTGTCTTTTTTAAATTGGAAAGTATAGAGAAGACAGCAGACATTTGAGATATTTGTAACTCCTGTGATGATGAAAGTCTGTAATTGTTTTAAACGTGTGTTTGTGTAATTTAATTTATTGTATATATTATGTCCTGTGTCAATAAATTGGAAAATAATTGCGTTAAGTTTGCTCTTGTTTCAATAACAACATATTTATTATTTTGTTAGCAACATATTACATTTCTTTTAAATTATACATTTTTTGATTGATCAGACTGGATTTTATGTTCAACCTGTAAGATACAGCGGCAATGTCAGTCTTCCCCAAGCTTTGTGGAACCCAAAGACTTGTGTATGAAGATTTTCAGTCATCTGGATTATTGGGTATGGAACTGTAGTAGTGCAAGAAGACTTATGAAAAGTTTCTTCAGGACTAAGCAACAAATTAAGTTTACTTTTAATACTGCTTCTACTGGGTACTAAATAAATGTCTTGCTGAATGCTGCTTGCTTGCTCCTGTGTTTCTATTTAGACCAAACACACACACACAACACTTGATTGAGAGTTTCCCTCTGAGAATCAGCCTCAATGTACAGTTAATCAGTGTAAAATCACTCTGTCTGTGCCAATGCTTTTATAATTGATAAAGCATGTTTTAGGGACTAATTTAGAGACAACAATTTCCTGAGATTATTTGACCCTTGTGGATCCATAGATAAAGGCCACCAAAAAAAGATAAAGACAAATGATAGCCTTAAAATATAACTGCCACTAAACTGTAGTGGGCAGCACATGGTTTGTTTCTCGATTTTGACAAAGGAAGGTAATGTACTTAATCCTGATATTTGGATATGTTCCATCCACTCATCCATCTATCCATCCATCCATCCTCCATCATCTACACATCTTATCCAAATCAGGGTAACAGTGTAACTGGAGCCATTCCAAGGGCAAGCAAAGTTAACAATGATGCTCAGCAGAAGCAAGGACGTATAACAAAGACTTCAACAAAAGTATTGGTCCAGTCCCTCATAATTAGTACCATATTAAATTCAATTTAGTTAGGTTCTATTTCTAGAAATGCACATACATTCACGATTTCACCTTAAAATGTTTCATCTTCCAAATTAGGCAATGTCAAGCAGTATAGCTAATTTAACAACAAAAAACAAACAAACTGCTAGACTCTGTCCCCATGAACTGTAGCCTTAAATCACTATTTTTTTTTAATAGTTCAATATCTGACTCCTATAACATCCCGATGGGTCTTTTCCAGGTCTTGACGACAGTCTGCTCTTTTTAGATCTATTGCTGCGCAGTTACCTAAACGCGCGCCGCCCCCTTAGCGCAATTCTTGATTCTCGTGACAGTGTGTGTTATGAGACGCGTTTTGCAAACCGTCTGTGTTCAGCACACGTAACCTCCCGGCGAGGTCTCCAATCAAAGTTTGACCAGTGGCGACGAGGTGAAGCCACCACAGCTTCTCTTTTTGTCTGTTTTTAAAGGACTCGTGCTGTCTGCTAATGACAGCACCTTGGCTGACTCAATATGTTTCCAGCGAGCAGATATAGTCAAGGTACGAAAGCTAATGCTAAGCTAGCACATTAGGAGCCTGATTTGTCGGTTAAAGCAGATGGCTTTTACCGACAGCATCGTTATGTATCTTTATGTATCTCTTTTTTGCATGCGTCGTTCATTTGTGGCTGTCATCGTATTGCTGAGTATTTTGTCTTTTCCTTCACATTGGGATTTGGGAAACAGTACAAGGTGCCCATTTATGTTAGCACAGAGCTCAAATGTA
The DNA here is from genome assembly GCA_900303265.1 of Brotula barbata. Lineage (NCBI taxonomy): Eukaryota > Metazoa > Chordata > Actinopteri > Ophidiiformes > Ophidiidae > Brotula > Brotula barbata. The sequence continues at coordinate 184,289 of OMNV01002243.1, forward strand.
GGTTAAAGTTGAAACATCATATAGGTCATGAAGGGTGCCCTTAGCCGAATTATACACTTAGTTTATTTAGATGTCATAGGGTTATGACATCTATTACAAAGCGGGTTGTTGTAATAGAGCGAGTTTTAGGAAGGATTTTCTGTGTGTTTGCATTGAATTGAAGCCAGACAGACTTGCAAGATAGCTAGCTTGCTGCTACTGCTGCAACCTTAACGGTGTGACAGCTGATAGGTATGTTCAATTGGAATACCAGAATATACAGTAAATGTTTATAGATTGTTTGTCACACGTATTGTGATGTCAACAAGCGCCCAGTTATTGATTTTATTGTCAAATTTGCGTTGGATTCTGTTATTTTGTTGAATGTAATTTGTGTTTATTGTTCTGTAACAGGATCAAATTAGATCCTATATGCCTGCCTTTATAAGCACTGATTAGCTTCTTTTCTTACAGCCCACAGGTGCATCAGATTGTTGAAAACTATTCATAAAGAACATGCTGCCCCTCAGCTCTACACAAGAGTCCATGGAAGGGCTTGCTCTTCATCAACACCACGCATTACAACACACTACAGCATTCACCCTCGGGAGAAAGATTCCCGATGGGAAGGTAAGATGGTTCATCATCCAGTGTTTCACAAACTATCAGATATGAGCTGTGGACGGGAATGTCAAGTTTTATTTCCATATGTGGTGTAATTTTTGTGAGATCACCATAACATTAGAGTGCATGATGTCAGTTACTTATGATTGCTACGTATCCAGAACAGCTGTCATTATACTTGGAGCTGATTTGTTGGGCAGTTTTAAGTACAATGTTCCCATATGAATGTAAGTGTTCCCATTATTGTACAAAAAGCCTAAAGGCCACGCTGACAGTGGGGCCCGCTGGGCCAGAAAATTGTCTTTTGTTCTGGAAATATGATGGCCCCTGTTGCCCTAATGTCATGCCAATGCAGAAATGGCTGTGATGATTGCTTTTGCCAGATTTTCAGCTCATTTTGGATGGATTTTGACTGCGTTCATTTTAAAGATGCGGATGATTTCAGCAACACTCTGAATACGCAAACAGATTGCGTTGATGTTTCTCAGAATATGCTGGTCCGTGTGATCTCACAATTTGCTTGACTGCCTTGTCTAGCAGTAAAAGATTTCTGACTCACACATATCTAGATAATGCAAGTACATGAACATTTCAGTCGGGAGTGGATGCTATTATTTGTCCTTTCACATATGGAAGCCGAGGACAGCATATTTTGTTAAATTGTTTCTTTTTAAAATAAATTAGAAATTTTTCTTCTTTTGCCTATGTGGACATATAAAATATCCAGTCACTTTATATGTCCTCTTATCAGTTTCCTTTGATATACACTGTGCCGTTATGATGAGGCAAAGTCCATCCATTTAAACAGTAACAACTTGGAAAAGGTGTATGTTTTGATACAAGATTTCCTTGAGTATGCTCTCAGTGCCACGTCTAGTACAAATCTGCCATCTGTACCTGTTGATTTGATAATCAGAATGCAGTGCCCCTTTCTTTCATCTGCCACGTTGTGTTTGTCATTTTTTCCTTGTATGATAATGTTATTTTGGGATCTTTTCCAGGGATTGAAATGGAAAGGTTTGCTGATGAGGCCGATGTGGTGATAGTTGGTGGAGGCCCCGCTGGTCTTTCAGCAGCCATTCGTCTGAAGCAATTGGCCAATGAACATGAGAAGGAGCTGCGAGTGTGTCTCGTGGAAAAAGCCTCTCAGATTGGAGCACACACCCTCTCAGGGGCATGCCTGGAGCCCAGTGCCCTCGATGAGCTCTTCCCTGATTGGAAAGAACGAGGAGTAAGTGTTTGTGATTTTCTCAGGCCAGTCAATTCTAGGCCTCAGCGACTCCATAGGGTGATTCTCTTATCTTAATAACTTTTTTCCCACTTGGATAAATTATAGATGTTTGCAAAACATGCTTTCCCACAATCGAATACTAGATGTTTATGTCAGTTCCTCTATGTTTAATGTGCTATCTGTCTATCTCACCAATGTTGTATTTAACACACATACACATACTCTAAAAATTTTACTACCTCTGCACCTAAATAATGGCACATTTTGCTTTTATCTCAGGCACCTCTGAACACTCCAGTGACTGAAGATGTCTTCAGCATTTTAACAGAGAAATACAGAATTCCTGTTCCCATTTTGCCAGGTAAAACATTGATTTTATTCAACGGCAATAAAGTTTATGTAATTTCTTTCCCCCTTTGTTATATGCATTATTGATCAGTCATGATTCATACAGTTTCTGCCCTACAGCCTGTGTTGATATGAGTGAAAGTATTTCCCATGGTGGCAGACCTGAATTTAAATTTGTAATGATGTCTTGTTTACACCTCTGATAACTGCTCAAACAGACAAGAGCACTGATGAATGGAAAGAGGATTTGGCTCAGCCAGTATTCGAATGTCAGTAATAATAGAAATTAATAATGAAAAAAGTAAAGAATGAACTCTGTGTAGACAACAGATGTTTCAAAGCGTTGTTGATAACAGACCCCACTGCCTCTAGGTCTGCCAATGAGGAACCATGGTAACTACATTGTGAGGCTGGGAAACTTTGTAAATTGGCTAGGGGAGCAAGCAGAGGAGCTCGGAGTGGAGCTGTACCCTGGTTATGCTGCATCTGAGGTATGAGGAAGACCTTATTCCTTTCATTCATTTTTCTGTCTCACAATGGTGTCTCACACGCTGCTTGTCTTGGGAAGGTCTTGTACTGTTACTAAAAATATACTGCTTGTTCTGACGGTGATGCAATAGTGAAGGTCAAAGTTACAACCATTGAAAATAAAAATACATGGACATGTCTTCCCTTTGTCCCTTGTAGATATAAACATACAGTATGTAAGCGTATTACCTTTTGTATGCATTTCTTCACCTGCAATTTCTTTACTATGACATTTTGGAGTCTAACTGCCTCACTTTATACAAGCTTATGATAGGTATCTGCTATTTATAGCACACTTAGGTCCAAATTCCAATGACAATAATGGACAGGTATCAAAAAATTGCCCCACCCAAAAACAAAATAAAAGTTGTAACTTGTTAGTCATCATCTGCACTCCCTTTGTCTAGGTTTTGTTTCATGAAGATGGAAGTGTTAAAGGTGTAGCTACCAATGACGTAGGCATCGCCAAGGATGGCTCACCAAAGGTATTGTATAATATGGTATTTTATTACATTTCTTAAAATGTTATGACAGTACCTATTGTTGGATCGTACTGTGTTACAAGTGTGTTGTAATGCTATCCCTGCTTCATGGAAAACAGAAATACAATTCATGAATAGATTTCTTTTGAAATAAACCCCCCGAACATTAATTTCAATACCTCCTTTGATAGATGTATGAATGGGATCTCCATTCTAACAAACCTAGGAGGAGTATTTTCAGCTGCTTCTGTGTTCCTGTGTCATGTTTCTGCATCTTCTGTCCTTCCCTTGTTTCAGGATGTTTTTGAGAGGGGAATGGAGCTCCATGCAAAAGTCACGGTGTTTGGGGAGGGCTGCCATGGCCACTTGGCCAAGCAGCTGTACAAGAACTTCAACCTGCGTGAGAACTGTGAAGCACAGACCTATGCCATTGGCCTAAAGGAGGTGGTTAACAATTCCGAGTCATTAACTGTGATTTGTGTAATGTTGTCTCTGCTCTGGATATTCGGCAAGGTAGACAGTATAGATATTACTGCTTTGGCATGAAAAGTACTTGTGTCCTTTACGAAATTAAATGATTCCTTCCAAAGTACACGTTGCCTATTCTATCAACTAATTAGATTGTTTAAAATAGAAAAAATGTCTTCCATACAATAATATGAAGAATTTCAATCTGTCGCAAGTACGAAGTCCAGTACAGCTTCAATTTAATTTCCCTCATGTGCACTCTCTCTCCCCCCGGCCCACTCACATGCTGGCAGACTTCCATATGCGACAGTACAGACGGTTATCCATAAACCAAACCGTAGTTTGACTCAAGGTTCTCTAGCTGAGTTGCCGTCCTTGAGCTTATTCATATTCTTGTTGCTCCCAATAAGCAGGCTTGTCAGCTGCATAAATATCATTTTAAGCATCAAGAACTCAAAAAGAAAATCCCAAATCTACTACATAACATTTTTTGGCTGGTCCATTTCCTTCCACCATCAATGTTGCCAAGTCACTGCAAATAAATAATGAATGTTCAGCCATTCAGATCAATCACAACTGCTGTTTTCCTCTGTGTCATTGTGTCTACCTGAAAGGGGAATTATGAGCAGAAGGCTCTGCTTGTTGCTAACCTGTTTACTTTTCAGGTGTGGGTGATTGACGAGAAAAAGTGGAGGCCAGGTAGAGTGGAGCATAGTGTGGGCTGGCCACTGAACAGAAACACATATGGTGGATCCTTCCTTTATCACCTGAATGAAGGAGAGCCTCTGGTGGCTTTAGGGTTTGTGGTGAGTGGCTTTGTGGTTTTGTAGACTGACTGGCAGTCACTACATAATGTAAACAAATGTGAAAGCTGGCTGTCATGCAGACAGACAGTGTCTTAGCTTAATGTCTTTGATTCTAATTTAAAATCTTTTCACCATAGGCAATTCTGGATTAAAAAAACCTCACAGAGATAAAAAAAAAAAGAACCTTGTATTGATTGTGTGTGCAGTTAAATCTGTGGTGAAATACTTTGCCGTTGGTCATATTTTCTAAATGCATTGCTGTGGGTACCAAATGCAGATGAAATTCTTTTTTAAGAATTTTAGAGGATTTCTGAACATTGTCTAGTTTGGATTTAGTGACATTAACACTCTTTTTTTCTCCTGTCCTTCTACAGGTGGGTTTGGACTACAGTAACACTTACCTGAGCCCCTTCAGAGAGTTTCAGCGGTGGAAACACCATCCCTCCGTAGCTCCCACTCTAGAAGGAGGCAACAGGATTGCATATGGGGCCAGAGCACTGAATGAAGGAGGATTACAGGTGTGTGCTTGTCTTCCTCACAGTTTGTTCTTTGTTCAATGCCATAATTTCACTAATATAATGTATGAAATGTCAAATATTCCAAAGGTAATCTGCTCTCCTTTCCTCTTTGTCTCCAGTCTATCCCAAAGCTGACTTTCCCTGGAGGGCTGCTTATTGGCTGCAGTCCCGGTTTCATGAATGTCCCAAAGATCAAAGGCACGCATACAGCGATGAAGAGCGGCATGCTGGCCGCTGAGACCATTTTCCCCAAGATCACAGACGAGAATCTGGAATCAGAAACCGCGGGTAAAATTCTGGCGTTTAAGTTATGTTAGTTTATTTCATTTAAATAAATGTTGGCAAACTAATGCAGACAAAGTGCACAAAGAAAGAGCAATAACAGATGTAGTTTTACACCAACATACCAACAACAGACACGCCCAGATTTAGACCACAAAGATGTTTCTCATGATAATGAAGTTAGAGTATTTTCATCAATCTAAGTTCATTGTAAATGTTTACATAAACTCTGTAAAGCTGTAGCTTACTAAGATAAATGACAATTACTATTTAAGTCCAAGTTAAAGATAAGGTGAGACAAGATCATCCTTTATTGTCCCACCACAGGTACATTTGCAGCGTTGCAGCAGCAAAGGGGATAGCACACTAGAAAAGAGACACCAGAGGAAAAAAACATATTAAATTCAGCAGGCACACAGTAACATATTGTGTGAAAGAAATGTAAACATAACATTTTCTGTGTATTTGTACAAACAACTTAGCAGACCACTGTTGTAGATATACACACTGATAAACACAGACGGCAGATAGAATTCAAGCTTTGTGTTAAAATTGATGCAGTGCAAACAGAGCAATAAAAAAAAGTCATTTTATGTGATATATTTATTCAATCCTCCCAGGACTGCATGTACCTGAGTATGCTGAGGCCATAAAGAACTCCTGGATATGGAAAGAGCTGAAATCAGTCCGGAACATCAGGCCATCCTTTCACAATTATTTTGGCCTTTATGGTGGAATGGTTTATACTGGAATTTTCTACTTGTTCTTCAGAGGCAAAGAACCATGGACACTCAAACACTGTGGTAAGTATCCAGGAGGAGCACCACTCTGCATCTTGTTCATCGTGGATAGACTTAACACCTTTGTGTAGCTGATGAATATGAATTCTGATGAGTCCATCCCTGGGCTCTAGCAGTTAATGTTTTCTATTGTGATGTGCAGGAAACACTTATATGGTAGAACTAGGAAATGGAACATCAGATGATCCACCTTGAATATTCAAGATTTACAGAAGACAAACAAACACAACGCCGTCTCTCAGTTAATCTCTCTGTACCAGAGATATGATCATTTCATTTAAAAACTCTCATCAAACTCTGTTTTTATTTTTTGCATTTAAACCCTTAAATTGTTGCATTTGTGTGTTACTGTACATTTAATCACGCTCATTATACGGTATGTGATATTGGGTCTTACAATTATATATTCGAATAGAAAATTATCAATTAATGGAAAATTGTTGCAGAAGTAAATATGAGGTGGGAAGCATTACTACTACTACCAGTATTTTAATATGATTTTATCCTTCGATGGATCCATCTTCTGCAATTTACAGTTCATTTAGGTTAACATAAGCCAGCCACAGATGGTTGTATAACAACAAAAAGAGTACATGACTCCATCTGACAAAGGCCTCGTGCCTGGTTTAACTGAATGACCATACTACTGACACAGTACCAGTTATAAAGATAAAGAAAATAAACATATTGTACCTTTGTATCTGTGCCGCTTCAGGTGCTGATTCTGCCCAGCTGAAACCGGCTAAAGATTGCAAGCCTATCGAATACCCAAAGCCTGATGGCAAGATAAGCTTTGACCTGCTTTCCTCTGTGGCCTTGAGTGGCACCAATCACGAGGGGGACCAACCCCCTCATCTGACACTTAAAGATGACAGTGTCCCCGTGGCCAGGAACTTGGAAATATACGATGGACCTGAGCAACGCTTCTGCCCAGCAGGTAAAACCACAGTACATAATCTCGGCTCAGACTTGAATTTATTGTACATGTAGAATGTACAAGAAAATAAGGCAACTGCCTCTTCCCACCCACCAAACCACATTAAAGAAAAACAAGTGAACGCAACTTAACTCAACAAAATAATTATCATAATTCAAAAGTAGTTACATTTTGAGTAAATGTTGATGCTGATGTTTCTATGCATGTTTGTGCAATTATCCATAATCGATCACTTAAATGACCGTTCTTGTATTTATTGCATTTATGTTCATGCTGGGTAAATTAAGAGCGTGAACTCCAGTGAATTAAAAAATGCACACACACAACTGTTTCCTGCTGTGCTGTTAACGGAGTATTGTTGCTGTATGAAAAAAATACCCAAGTGGAGGTGTGGGAGTTCATCTATCAGCTCTGCGCTGATCCATGGCCTCCTCACTGAAAACACTCCATCTCCATTGCTGCCAACACATGGCAGGTCAGTGTGATTCAGCGATAAACACAGGTAGAAAAGGGAGTTGAATTAGCCGTGAGGAGAAAACCATTTGGAGACATACACATCTTAAACACAACTAGATATAGCGACGAGCGATATAGAGTCTTTTATGTGTCTGTGTGGCCTTGAAATACAATTTGGTGCTATGCCCATATTTGAGTTAACTCTTTTAATGCATTACTTTGAACACATTATAAACACAAATTACTGATTTCGAAGTAGCTGCACAGTCTTCAATTTATTCTTAAAGGGACCAAATACAAAGATTTATTTACTGTATAAATTATGAGTAATAGTACAAGTACACTTATTCACTTACTCCTGAGAACTCACGATCAATATCCTCCTCACTCCAAGACAAATGTTCTCAGCAAGGTTTTTGAATAAGCCCAGCAGCCTTGGTGATCAGTGGGTGTAGAATGTGTGTCCCATTTCCACCATAGGGTTTCAGATACAACAGTAACTGAAATAGCAACTCTGAGTGCTTTGGATTAGCCCAAATTATTAATAAATTTCTTTGGTAGATGAAGACCTAATATGGGTTGCTAGCAACACCTGACCGTTCCTCCAGGAATTTGTGGTTTTACGAGCAACACATCAGTTTACAACAACTGGATCTTCTTAAATTATCTATTCCAAAAGCTGATTTACCACAATGTAAAGCAACATAATGCCTAAAGGCTTAATGGCAAAGAAAAAAGGAGTGATGGCCTGGAAAAATGATGGGATATTGTGGTCTCGTGGTAAAAACAATAAACTGCCTCGCCCAACAATACATTTCTGCGATGTCAGACAAATTTAAATCTTTTTTCCCCACCAGGTGTGTACGAATATGTTCCCTTGGAGACAGGAGATGGAATGCGGCTGCAGATCAATGCTCAAAACTGTGTCCACTGTAAAACGTGTGATATCAAGGACCCAAGCCAAAACATCAACTGGGTTGTACCTGAGGGAGGAGGTGGACCAGCATACAATGGAATGTAATTCTAGCTAGCTAAGTTTTTGGAGAGAGAGTGAAACTTTTATGCATTCAGGGTTACTTACTAGTTGATAGGAAATATGCACAAATACAGAACTGAAAATCACTATAAAGCTGTTCAAGGTATTTAAAATAATAAAATGCTAAAACCTATACACAGATGAGGAACACAAGGCTAAGTATTTTCTTACATACAAAACTACAAACATTTATAGCTCTAAAAAGTGTTACAACCACATCCTTAGTGTGGGTATTGAAAAGGTGCCTCAGCTAAGTGGCTTATTTGTGTAGGTTTTGATTATTATTAATCTTGACCAACTGTAATATTTCATTTATTGTGACTAATCATGTGCAAACCTTTGAAGAACTTGTGACTGAAACTCACAGCTGTGCCTATGTTTAACTGTATTTCAGAAATATTTAAGGTATTTTTTATAAAGACCTTTGATCTGCTGAATGCTGTACATAATGTCAGTGATAGAATAAGAAATGATGAACAGGACAGCTGTAGCGTTTCATTTTATTGACATCTTTGAAAAACAAAACCCAGCGTAATAAATACAAACAAAGGGATGTACATTATGTGGTCTGGTGTACTGCGTCAGACTGTCCTAGGTCATTTTAAGTTGAACAATTTTTCCCTTAAAATTTTTCCTTTTCAGCTCCTTCTGAACCGCTTTAGAAATCCTAATTGAAGTTTTAATACAGAGGTAATGAGCAATAAAAAAAACATCATTTCAGTGAAAACAGCTGTAAAAACAAAGACAGGCCAGAGTTACAAATTTCAGTTATTCCTTTGAAATACATGATGCGAGAACTGCAACACCTGGAACACATGAAAAAACCCTCCCTCTTGGGAACACATGATCACCTGTTGCATAATTCTTCATGTCAGTGACAAATAGCATTATGGAGAATTCACTGCATCATCAGGAAAGACGCTCATGCAAACATTTGGGCATACATTTTCTTCTCTTTCTCCTTCTCCTCCTGAATTTTCAACTGGACCCTCTTCATCTCATTGAGGATTGCTATCAAACAGAAGACAGTTCGAATTAGTTGGCCGGGAAAAGAAAAACCCGGTTGAAAATACATTTTATGATTTCCTTGAGCCAAGTTCTCTCAAATGAAACTTCAAATAAACACCTCTGTGAAGGCACTGAGAGCATGCAGCACAGTGATAAGGCTTATCTTCCAGCTAGCAAAAACCTCCTCAAATAGAAAGGTAGATTTTAGCGCTTTCACCAAAGAACAGACTGAACCTTGTGTTCCCGATACCAAAAAAAAAAAGGAAAAGGTAAAGCATAAGGTTGTAAATGACGCTCAACTCTGACACGATTCATCATGTACAAGTTGAGGAATTTAGCCTATCTTACATTGTACATGTTTTTAATTAGACTTACCCATTGCCTGCTGACAAATTATTGGCACATTTTGAAATCAATGTTTAATCTGCAGGAAACAAATCTAATTTCTAATGATTCTGTGTTATGAAATGTGCTTCGTTATTACAATTCAGTCAGGAAGTGCGAGAGATTGAGCTGTGACTTGACTCTCAGACAAGCTATAATGAAACTCTTCTCTGTAAGTAAACATAATTTGAGATCAAACTGATGAATCACCGCCCTGCAACTGAACTCAGATTCTCATGAATATCTGAAATAAGAGTTGCGCCAAACTTATTTCCCCCAATAAATTTCCATCATAAGTAGTATAGAAAAAAAGTACAGATAACTTCCACAATTCTATGTGCTTCCATTCGAAATTTGTGAATGTACAATGTGCGATAAATAAAAACAGAGGAGAACCACAAAATACAGCCAAAACAGGAAAAATAAGCCCACCTTTGTCTTCTGGAGTGATTTCCTGAGCTTTCTTCAGATCAAGCTGTAATAATATTAAGTACAAAATACAATGAGTCAAACAAACTAATATCATTCATCATGCACTTGAATTTTGTCAAAAGAAGGACTGATATAAATGAATAATCCATGAAAGAACTGTTACTTCCAAATGCAGTTGTGTGAAGCACTGTATTAGCGTTTTGTGTGAGATGCTGACTGTTACTATTGGACTTAAACAGCAACAGTGGCCTTATGAAAAAGAAAGATTCTGGTGCTGTTATTATCTTATGACACAGAACATGCACATTTTAAGCTTAACGGCCTCTCCTGGTCTAACGCAACCACTGTCTTTTTGATTCAGGACAAATACTGTGAAGACAGACAGGTGTGGGTGTGATGTGCTTACTAAAGCTTTGTTGTGTTCCTTTAAGCCCTGCCAGGCCTGAGCCCTGCGGAAAAGTGCCTTGGTGCTGGACTGATCCAACTCCAGGGCCTATAAGAGCAAATACACACACTGTTAGCTAGTGTTTTATTAATCACCAGCATGATTTAATGCAGGTTTAATACTTATATATTATGCCCTGCTTACCTCACTGCAGCTGTCCAGAGCCTCTTGCCAGAGCTGCATCTTCAGCTTACAGGCTGCTGTGTTGAGGAAGCAGCTGAGGGCTGTGGGCTCCAGCTTCTGCTGTGCCTCCTCCTCGAGCACCTCTCCACTCACCTCCAAGTACCTGCAGAGGTTCAAATCATTACTTTTGTAGTAATTGAAGTGTTGAAGTGGAATCATGATGGAGACCTGATGGTTGTGTAGGTGTAGAGAAGAGCAAAGATGTAATTATATCTTATATTTTACACAAATACTTAATTTTCCCTCATTACTCAATAATTAAAATGTTCCTCATTCCTTTTTTAGTTGGAGTAATACGCCTTAACCATACATTTGTCAAACAGATGCATTTCTACATCTCATGGGCTACACTGGTGACCATATATTAAATCTAACTTAATGCATTAAATGGTTTATAAATATCATGTTTGCATGCCTGTAAATGACACTAATACACAACAGTTAGTTTTAGCAACCATTAACAAAAGCCACTTCATTTCTGATACCTTGTATAATGTTGTCAGTAGATGATGCGAAACCGAGTGTCAAGCTGCAGCACAGCAGTGGACTACTCTACCTGAGAGCTTTGGCGTATTTCTTGGCAGCAGATTGCCAGTCTTGACTCTTGAAAAGGTTGTTGCCAATATTCTTCAAATCCTCAGCAACAGAAAGAACTTTGTCAACCTGAAAGCAAACATGCAGTCTGTTATCTCCCAGAGGAGCAAGGATCGATCGTGTCCCAAACGACTTGTGCCATACTTACATCCTTAAAGTCAACCTCTGAGTCCTCTGGGAAGTCCGGGTGGGTGTCCCCTGATCCATCAGTTAGAGCAGCACCCCAGCTGTCGCCATCCTTGTGCATGCCACAGTCTGCTATGACACATGGCTGCAGGAAGAGGTATGACACTTTTGGTGCATTTACACTCAGTACGATAAACATTTTTTTATTCATATTTCATATGTCAGCAAAAAATATGCAGTATGTTAGGAATAAGTGGTAAGGAAATTATTAAGGTAATTCATAATAATTATTTTCATATTTAATGCTGGTGTGAAATAAACAGGGAACTTTACCAAGGTATTTACAACCCTTTTGGTGAAAATTAAATATATTTATATTCTTATAAAAACATTTTTAAACCTGTCTGAAACCATAAATTGTTTTCATGCTAAAGGCAAATCTATTAAAATAATTAATTACACAATATTTATAGATAAATTATAGATGTAAATACTGCAATTGTACAACAGGTATACTCATGTCTATTTATTGTAGGTTCTACATTGGATTGTTTAAAACCTGATGCCTGTTAATGTTGAACGCTCAGGACAACATAAAATCTACAGAAAAGACATCAACATTATGTCAAAATAAATTAATTTTATTATGATCACCCACCAATTTTTAAAGAGCAAAATTCGATTTTGGAATGAAACCTTTCATATTCAGGCCGCTCTGGAAAACATTTACCTTAACTGGGGCATCGTCTTTGGTGTCAATGGCCTCCAGCATTTTTACCACTCCCATTCCTTTCAGCAGTTGACCAAAGACCACGTGCTTGCCATCCAAGTGTGGAGTGGGGACGGTAGTGATGAAGAACTGGGAGCCATTGGTGTTTGGGCCTGCATTGGCCATGCTTAGCAGACCCGGTGTGTCGTGCTGTGTGGAGAATAAAGTCAAACCTTTAGAGCACGTAAAAGACATCCAAATCAAAACACACCAAGAATGGTTATGAGGGTTTTTTTTTTTGGTTTTTTTTACTGGGTCACATTGAGGTCCCTGGGAGGTCTTTCAAATGTTTGATAAGACAAGATAATGGAGATTGCAATGACAAACACTTAGCACACATGGTACCTTGTAATGGAAGTTTTCATCCTCAAACTTCTCCCCGTAAATGCTCTCGCCTCCGGTGCCGTTTTGGTTGGAGAAGTCACCTCCTTGGATCATAAACTGCTTGATGACTGCCGGTAACAAATGAGACACCAAATTAGGTTCATCAACAAATGCTGCACCAACAGAATAATCTCGATAATGCTTTAGGCTTCATCGGGATTCTATTTCCCACTAGGTTACTCTATTTAGCAGTTGAGACTCATCATAAATTTTATTCATGGGGTTGAATGGATGACTTTAATAAAGACTTTGAAACTAGTTTTACTTCCAAAATAAATGTTTCCTCTAAATGCCAATTTAAGTGGTTTTTACTTCTGTGGAACGGGCATCCTTTGAAGTACAGTGGTTTCCCAGTGGATTTGCCGATCCCTTTCTCCCCGGTGCAGAGTGCCCGAAAGTTTTCAGCAGTCTTGGGAGTAATATCAGCAAACAGCTCCAAAACTATACGGCCAGCTATGGAAACACAAAAGTTCAACATGGCGTGTGACTTAAGTCACACATTTACACTGAAAGAATGCAATGCATAAAGCCAGTGACAAACACTTTTTACAAAAGTAAATAACTTTTGGAGAAACTATGTATTCAAGAATGGAAAGTGGAAAGTAGAATATTGAACATAAAATTGAATGATGAATTGAAAACGCAGGCAAGAAAGGAGAGGGTGAAACATTATTAGTATTTTGGAAGTTTATCTCTTAATCTGCAACTGAAAAGTAGTAACGGCAGATCTCAGATTTAAGTATTTGTACAACTAAATACTTAAGTTGAATGAAAGTACTTAGTTACTGTGCACCTCTGCAGACATCCTGGGACTTAATACTTACGTAGATAAAACTACATCTAATGGGCCTTCGCAAACTAAATTATAGCTTTAATAGAAATACATAGATGTATAGCAATTAGCTAATTAAAATAGTGTTCTGTATTAAGATGCGGTTATCTACATAAACAATTAAAAGGCATTCACGACGCTATTAACGTCTAATTACAGGGCTAAGACGCCGTAATTAGAGGTGCATGTAAGAAAGTCGTACTTACAACTGTAACGGTAGACGAATCAACCACTAGTGGTTTATAGTTTACTATCATTAATTTATAAACAATAACGTCATCTAAAATAAGCATATCTGACTTGATTCAAGATATAGTAGCATTCCTATACGCCAATATTGCTCAGTTTTTATTTTTAACGCTGCCGAGCCGGTGAATGAATCAGTTCGTTCTAGAAGTATCTAAAAGGAGTCAGCCGCTAAGCTAACATGCTAACAGTTAGACTGACGCAAAATAAGTGCATTTAAATAAAACGTGTCCTGACCTCTCTCTCCGCCAATGTCCACATCGAAGAACACACGTGGGTTTTCGGCGTTTGAGGGCTTGGTGGACGGTGCAGGGTGAGACATTTTAAACGACAAATGGATTTAAGACACTTTAGCAAGGCTAGCTAACATGCGGCGACCGGCTTCAGTTCAACGTCAACACCCCGACCAACGCAAAACCTTCAACTACCGTTACAAATTTCAAAATAAAACCCCCGTTTTGAAAATGTGTCACATCCTGTATGAGTATTAAGGTAAAATCGTTCGGATAAATCATTCAATGAATATTCTATTCTATTCTCTAAACTGAAAACTAAAATAGGTGAGGTCGTTATTAATTTAAAAGAAATTACCATTTCATAGCTTGAGACTGTCTATCTATATAAGGCCACGTTTGACTAAATAAAACTATTAAAATGAACCAAAAAAAAAAACTAAAACTGTGCAATTTATTATGACAACTTCACACAGAAGTACCAGTTACCAATTGTAATCGGAAAATGCACCATGACACTGCTATCCGCATCACTGTTTTTCCTTTCTCATAAGAATTAGGATATCAGTGGTGTCATTTAATCAAAATTCAGTCATGATTAGTCATGATTCAGTCATGCAAAATCATATCTCATCATTAGGAAATACTGTCATAAAAATATGAAGTGTGACTTAGTCATCATCATTGTCATAGACTTTGTAATGAGGAAGTCTGTCATCGGGGCAAACCTTGGCATCAAGTGGGGAGGGGCAGACTGGCAGATCTGGACTTTGCGGACGACTTGGCTCTATTTAGTCATACCCACCTTGCACTCCAAGAGTTGACCAACAATCTGCATGAGCAAGGAGAAAAAGTCGGCCTACGTATAAGCCAAGAAAAGACC
>OMNV01002247.1:5253-68436 GCA_900303265.1 Brotula barbata
GGGGGGGGGGGGGGGGGGGGGGCACTCACATGACCAGACATCTTCACATGCATGTTAAAACCTATATTCTATTCAGGTAATACATTGTTATATTTACAGTACACATAATGCCTGGAAAAAACAGACCTAGATTATAAGATTTTACTCACAGTGCTTTAGCAGCTTATAATTAGTGTGTGCATTCAATGCATCAATGCACTCCCTGGAGTACTTCCTATAGTATTCCAAGAAGTCATGTGTATTCACCAAATGATTAAATCCTGTTAAAGCTATTCATGCCTTAATCACAGTAAACAGACAAAAATTGCAGTATATTGAGCAGATAAACTAAGCCCATTGTCCACAGTACACGGTGCACAAGAAAGGACCACAAAATGGGAAATTAAGACGAAGCAGCTACTTGAAATAGCCCAGTGTTGGTGAAAAAAAACCCCTTTAGCCTAGAAATTAAGCAATAAGTCTGCCAATCAAAATACTTGAGAGAAATAACTAAATTACAACTTTGCTATAAGAATGAAGATCTGGGAGAGACTGAGTCTAAACATTAAATGACAAACAAATTTGAATTAATGAATGTAACTGCACTTCACATCCAACTTTTGCTTTCAAAGATGAACAATTTCATCCTGTAATTGTTTAAAGCAAATCATTGATTGATTGGAAGGTTATTGGACACCCATCCATTTTTATTTTCCAAAAGAAAATAAAAGGAAAATAAAAAGAGCAGATACACTGGCAACTGAGTCAGCTCAAGAGATCTATCACCTGTCATCATGAGGCAGGGACGTTACTCTCCCTTCCTCTAGCCTCTTATCTTTGGCACTCGTATCTATGCGGCTGTCACATATTTTAACCATCCAAAGGCAATGTGACAGCAGCAGCAGCAGCTGAGGAGGAGTGGGATTTAAAGAGACAGAAAGTATGCATATGTACACAACGGTTATATACAGTACAAAATGTGTGAAGTTAGTGTATGGGTGATGGTGTGGTGGTTGTATTCTGTAAAAACTGAAGCAGCTGCCTACATATTGTATGTGGTTCCAAAAGATGAACAAATGGCGGACACTCTGGTGATGCATGCTCAGTTCATGAGCTTTTAATCCTGTGTGCTGAATCTTGATACTCAAGCAGCATAAGGCAATGCAATTAGAGTCAAACAATAACCGCCTATGAGTCAAGCAGGCAGGGGAGAAAGACAGCTTTTCTCACCTTAGTAAAGGAAATAATATATCTAAATAGAAGACAATTGTTTCAATCTCTAAACAAAACATCTCATTTGATTTTCAAGATGGCGTGACTTTATTCTTTATAATTTTACTAAAGCTACAACAACACATCACATCATCAACACAACTCCTTTCAGTCATAACACAGACGTTTGACAAGGGTCTAGTGAACACATGTACTAGAGATGGCTAATTTTTACCAAACAGTTCCAATTCTCTTTGTCTCACACTTTCACAATGCCTCTCTCTTTCACTAAGTCACGTTTTCAATACTAGCTTGCTAAATTTGTTAAGTGCTTTTTTGAAGGAAAATAAATGTAAACACCATACAGCAACCAAAATTCACTCACCCCACGTTGGGAAGAGGAGCTTGAGGCCATGCAGGTCAACTGAGAGCACTGTGACACGGGTAAAAGGGTGGGGTAAAAGTTTCCACTTCACCAAAAATTGGTACAAAAATAACACAACTTCTATTATCCAAGTTCCCCATTTATATGGGCTAAAAAAAGTCAACAAGATGGTAAAATAGACATGGAAACGTGCATCTCTACCGTAGCTTGTCCAATTACAAACAGAAAAGGTGCCAATGTTCAAGCTGTCCAATCATGTTAAAATTTGGTGGCAATGATTGTTGCAAACACTCATTGCACTCATATTTCATGTCCTCAAAATTTAAAGACCAGCTGTGAACCATTAAGCAATTGCTTGTATGGAAATGCACTTTGCTGAGCTATTAAGTAACATGAAAAGCACCAATTTTAGAGTCTTTGAGGTCTGTTCACTGTGATCCAATGAATGTCATTTTGTGGCAACAGTAGGGGACCAGTTTTATTCTATTTTATTTTACAACTGTTGTACCCAGCTGTTCACCCTTTCATTTATAGGGGGACTTTATATTACATATTCATGGATATATGACATTTTACGGCTGAAATTACGCCAAAAAACAAACAAACAAAAAAACACACAACAGTGCAATTTCACCCATCTGATATGTCTGGTCAAAATCCAGAATTTCCCCAAACCACCCATCTTGTTCCCCAGTTTGAGATTACACATCAGCTGGCTGCCTGCAACAGGAGGGGGATCACTAGAGGACCACTGTGCACAATCAGGCTGCCAAACTGACTGACTGCCAAAGGGCAAACCATTCATGTCACACAAGACATTCAGGTCTTAGCTTCAGCAAGCAACTCTTCCCCTTCAGCAGTAAAAGAAGCTGCAGTAGTGACAAGAGGTTGCCAGGGAGAAATAGAGGGCTCCCTGGCAACATATCATGCTATTACATTTAACTGCCTTGCACTTACACAAGGCATTTTGCTCGAATGTGTCTGTGCATTGCCTCTTTAGGTAAAGTTCCTGGTTAAATGCCAAAGTTCCACAGCACAGGGAGGCCTCAAAATGTGATAGCCACAAAGAATCACTTCCAATGCAGTACTAAGCGATGTCTGGGTCTCCAAAGAGGCAGACAGATAACATATATCTGCCAGTCACTAAATGTAAATGTTTGACCAATGGGCTGAAAGTCCTCATCAGTGATAAATGCATGAAGTTCTGTTTCCATGGAAACTTGACATTTGGGGAAATTGAGGCAATACTGGCTTTTCCAGTTCCAAACAACCATCCGCACATAATAGTATATTGTGGATTTAGGGTGAAAAGGTATTTCGTGCAAGGATGAGACAGCAGAGGAACTATAGAACTGTTCAACATTAGCTGACAAAGAGATAATTAGAAAGATTTAATTATGAATATGACTGCACTCATTAGAGGGGTTTGCATCTGAAAAAAAAAAGTTTCAAGCTTGCATCCAAATAAGCTGCTATTTTCTATTAAATCCACCAACACTCATCTTACCTGACACGAAGAGTGGAGCTAACATCGCATCCTAAATTCAATACATCCTGCTGCCACAAAAACAAGTTGTGTACCCACCACCTAACCTGCCTGGATAAATCAGTTCAAGATCAACAGAACACAACCCATCTCTGAACAAACATTAAAATAAGATATACTTACTGAGTGTCTGGATTGTGGAAACATCATGTCAAGTCCTGGTTTGTTGCTTTCCTTCTCAAAACACGACTAATGTGGTGTCCTGTGTTTATATTCTCCTGGCGTTGGTCCTTTGTCCAAAGCTAGCTGATGCAAACTAGCCCAGCAAAAGCCACAGGAGCTGACCAGACCAGCGGTAGCAGGAAGACGAGCTAACAGCAGCTAGCGTCCCCACCAAAAATCAAGATAATTATGGGATGCACTTTGCAGTCGTTAGCATGGGTTTGAGTCTCCTGTATTGGGTGATGCAAGAGCGCTAAGCTGAAGCTATCCCCGTATAGCACCGTATTGACTGTGTCAGTGAGCAGGAAACCACCAGCAGCGCTCCAGCCTTCCTCAGCCGCTAAGCTAGCTAATTCTTCAAAAGCTGTCAGACAAAATGATTCATCGCTGTTGCGAGCTTTCAGGCGGGCAGCGGCGCAGGCTGAAAAACGCGAAGAACGCAGCGGTGCTTTAAAATGCGGCGAGGGTTTATATTCATTCGCCGCGGACGTACTTGACAGCTCGCAGGTCGTTTTCCTCACACTGCTGCTACAACTACGCGGACGAAAAAATCATAAAACGCTCCGAGTCTCATAAATTATAACAAAATGTCTGCGGCTTCGCTGGAGTTGAATCCAGTTTCGTCCAGTAACAACAAATGACGACTGAAAAGCAAAACGGCTAAAAGCGCGAATTCAGTGTTTAAAAAGAAAGGAGAAATCAACTTCAGAGTGATTTCTTCTCAGCCTTGAGTCAAACTCTGAGCGTTTATCGTTGAACCGAGGAGTCCCGGAGAAACAGAGAGGGTTTGTCAGTGAGTGGGGAAGCTAGGAAGTCAATCCATTTGTGGAGCAGGCAGGCGCGACGCCCCACAAAGAAGCGCGGTGCACAGAGCGGGCAGCGGGCCGGCGCGCGCCGCTCTACACGCTGCAGATCTGCAGCAATGTGCTGATCATCTTTGAGTCTCCAGCGCCCCATGTGGACAAACCCTGCCAATACAAGTGGAGAGCCACTTGATTCCATCCATTCATTCTGGACCTGTCTTTATAAATACGAGAGTTCAAATAAAAACCATAGTTTAAATAGTAGGGGTGACAATGGATTTTATTATTTTATTCATATAACTTCTCCAGAGGTTATTAAATCTTTATGATTTGCCAATGTGGTATACTCAATTATAAATGGGTTACTAATAATGTGAAAAGGCCCATCAGCTTAAATAACACTCAACAGTTGGTCCTAAAGAGTGTACAATTGCCAACTAATTTATCAGTCTATAAGGGGTTAAACTATGTCATATTTTCTAAATTTCTCTTCATTCAATGTGTGTTGGGCATCATTTTATACAGATTTGTCCAGATTGTACCCTGATATATTTGTTATCTTTGCCTTGGCTTTGCAACAGAATATACAATAAAACTTAAGAAAGATGGATCCATTACATCAGATTACATCAGAATTTAGGTTAAATAACAGTCATTCTGTTTTGTGTGGCCGATAAATTTAACCTCCACTGCTTATCACTGAGGCAACAGCAAGCATGCCCCAAAGCTGGCTACCAAGTTGTTCACACCTACTAGACTATTTGAATAACCAAATCGAGGGCTTTACATTATATAAGTTACTCAGTAAAGTTATATAGCAATAATTTTACAGTATTGATTTTTGGGAACATGGTGCCCCAACTAGGTCACTGACATTGTTTTTAGAAAGTTGCAGCTATATTTGTTGTTCATTTGGGAAGTCCATAGTTGACAATTAATATGTGGAATGTGAGCTACTGATCCACAAAACACAATCTGTAGGAGAGCATCTTCTTTAAAGATTTTTTTGGCATTTCTGCTTTATTATGGTAGGTACAGTAGAGAGACAAACACGAAGGAAAGAGAGAGGAGATGACAAACAGCAAAGGGCACAGGTCGGAATCGAACCTGCTTCGTTGTGCTCTACCCGAGGAGCCAGTTGGGTTACCTGAAAGCATCTTCTGAGTGGTCTCTCAATCACTGAAAAAAAAACATACCGACCTTCTAGTTTATCAAATGCAAGCTAATACATAAAAAGCTGCACTTTAAATTACCTAAATATCAAATTGTATTGATAGATGAATTTATTGGGCCACCGAGCATCCACTGTGGCAATAAATGCGGCCAAATGAGAAACAGTGATTAACAGTTTGTTTTGTTTTAAATAGATTTTGCTTTCATTGCATTTGAAGTAGTAATTTGAAATGATAATTCTAAAACCTGCACTATCATTATTTTGCCTCATAATGCGTAGAAACTATTGATTTAATGCTGATTGCCAGACCTCTGGTCTTACATTTACTGCCAGCTGGCATTCTCCCAATAATAATCGGATCTATTTTAGTGGCAGCGTTTGTGGAATTTATGCCCATGTTTAAGTTCATTTCCTTGAGACATTTGTAATTTGTAGCTTTAAGAGTGCACATAATACATTTAAGTGATACATCATCCACTTTCCTACATCTGTATTTTTACAGGTTTTATAGCATATTTACAGCCATGGATGTGATTAGTGCCAACAATATCAAACATGGTGGAACACTTCAGCCACCAGCTTCCATTTAAGTTATTAAAATTAGACCGATTTCTGGTAAACGTTTTCTATTGGTACTCTGTCACAATAAACACCATGTTTACTTACATTAAATTGTAAATGCAGACAGATTTCAGATGCATTACTGGGCAAAACGCTGAAAAGATGTTCACTGTAGTGCGATGACTGCATAAGGGATATCACCAATAACTGTGAAATTAATTTAATAATATATTGTCACGAATGGTAGCCCATTATAGTTTGGCTTAAAAAATATAAGCAATCATTTTTCCCTTTCAAAAGAGCTCTACAATGATGCAATCAGACAAAGTATAGGAACAGATTTTATTCCAATTTAAACATTTAAAGGAGAAGGCTATGTAAATTATTTTCCACGTTTGAATGAGGTTCAGGCAACAATGGTTGAAATGAAACATAGAAAAGAGAAATATGGCTAAAATACTGTAAATCAATAACCATTAGGACCCTTCTCATGGTAGTGTTGTATGAATACATTATCTCACCCACTCACTCCCTCCCCAGCCCAACAAACATGCAATTAAAATGACAACCCTTTAAAAACAGCAGTTCATCATTAATCTTAAATATAGAATAAAATTGTCCTATTTAATCATATACTTAGTGTTTATTTATTTTAAAAACTGGACCAGGAAATTCACAGGCCCTCTGATTTTTCACAACATTGGCACTTGTTAAGAGTCTGGCTTTACAAAGAAAGGGGATTGGCACACTCATTGTACATAATTTACATTTTTATACTTGATAAAAGGAAAAGAAAAAACAAAAATACATTACTTTCAATTTATACATCACTACACAATTTTCATTTTTACCTCTTGTCTTTAAAAAATGTTTGTAATCATAAGTGGTCCTAAATACAGGTGTTAATGTGTGTGTCAACCTTACAAAAGAAAGAAAAGACGCAAAGATAGCTTTTAATATCACTTTATATCCACCCCTCTCACCAGAATGGATCTCAAGCTTAAGCAATAGCCATCAAAAGTCTACACACAAAGTTCAGAGTACCCACGAGCGTGCATGAATGGACATCGAAGTTGCATGAATGCAGGCCCATTGCAGCAGTGCAGCTTCACTGTCTTCGATCAGGGAAAGATTACACAGTCCAATCAAGTACAGGAGGAGGGGAGAATGGCATACAGCATGTCCATTCACCCACTCACCATCATTATCACCAAACCAATCATAATGGCCACTTCAGTACCTTCACTTGGCAAGTTTCAATAAATACAGTAACACTGAGGCTTCATAAACAAGCTTCATTTGGAAAGAGAAACCAAAATATAAAAATGGATTAACACATTTTGCAATATCACAGAGACCTGGGTAACATCATAGAACATATGCAATCTTGATATATTTTCTGATTTGCTTGGCACACAGTATTGTACTTGATTGTCCTTCAAATACAAACCTATTTGTGTCCTATGCAGATTAAAGCAAACATGGAAAGCAAGCGATGAAAGGGTAGTGATCATTGGTAGTGTATCCGTCTGACTTTGAAGCCGTTAGTGTGCAGACCAGACAAGTTGACAACCTTATGAATGGGAGGACTGATTACTGAGTGCAACAGCAGCACGTCCAGGTTATGTCATTCATACCAACACTGGTCCCTTGCGTCCATTTCCTGAACTGCAGATCTAGAATCAGATGTAAGGCATTCTCAAAGAGAATCATACTCTGAGGTGCTGAACTACAAATTGAGAGAGATGGGGTGTTTCATGAGAACCAATCAGCTCAGTTCTACAGGTGCTGAGGCCACCAAAAACGGACAAACTGGTTCTGAATTTTACACATGCCAGCAATAATCCAATCTTGGAGGTTTGAGATAATATGCTGATATTCCTGACAACTTGCCAAACTTAAGTTTACAGCAGTTCACCCACACGCCAGAATATATCAGATCAGGCTTTAAAACTGGAAAGTCTGCTGACTTGGGCCCATAGAGATTATTTGCGTTAGCGTTTGTTTTGTTTTGTTATATTGGGTGTGTGAAGCAACGGCTGATTCACTGAACAGTGTTTCAGCAAAGGCTGTGAAATACTGGATGAACCAAAGGCAAGGTAGGAACCAAAAGTGTCACATCCAAGGTCACCTCGGTTCTTAAAGATATAGTGACACTTGCTTTACGTTGCGTTTCAGAATGCACACTAAATTGTTTGCTTTGTCACAAGATGGCTTAAACTTGTTGTAAGCATCACACATTTGTACTCGAGGTGCCAAGAATACACCACTCGAGAAGTAGTGCCCTAGATTTTAGCCACATGCATCCAGACAACTCAATAAACACACTAAGCAATCATGATATAAAGCAATGGCACAAAAGGATTTTTAATTTGATGTCTCATCTGACCAGGTACTCAATGATCTCTTTTCTGCCACATGCTCTCATTTTTTTCTCATCCTAAATCGGCAATGCTAAAGTCAAACATGGAAACACTATCAATGAGGCAATGAATCAAGTATGTATGACCACATAGTGGAAAACATAAAGCCAGATCAGCAAATGATTCATGAGAGGAGGGGAAGGTGAACTAAATGGACTAAATGTGCACTATAATGATGTACAATGGCACCTTAGAAAACCTGGCTTTAACATTTAGCATTCTCCTCCTCTGAAGGCAAAAGACAGATCAAAGTGAATAAACTAGCCAAACAGCCAAATAAACTCCACCAGGAATGTCATAGGCATCCATGGACTACTGCATTCCTTCCTCACTGACAGGATGGCAACACACTCACCATCCTATTTTTTTCCCTGATCCAACACCCACAAATTAAATTGCACCTTTTTCCTCAATACCATCCAGAGACCTTTCATTCTATTGACGCTGCTAGTAGTAGCCCTTGTAATGAAAGTGTTAAGAAAACTTACCTGAATCACTTTGTGAAGACAAAAATAACCATCTATCAAGTGTCACCTCAATGGAATATTCAAAACTACAATCAGGCAAGACACACGATATGGGATTGGTACCAACACCGTTTAAAAATTACAAAAATGCAAGCGTCCCTACAGAGCAAATATTCAACCACTAACTTTTTTGTCTATTTTCATTTTCCTAGTTGCATAAAGCGCGCAAACCTGAAATGGAAACAAAGTTTTCCATAGTCAAGCCTTTTAAAACAGAACTGCAACACCTAAGTATATGAAGTTATCATTAGAAAGATAGATCACTTGTCCATAAAATAGTTTTGATATTTTACAGCAGTATAAAATCTCCTCCCATCTCCTAGGTTGGAAAAACTTGGAGCTGAAACAAGGGAGAAAGAATCGTTTGAACAATAGGTCAATCGAACGGATAAATTATACATACATAAAAAGAGATAGAATATTTACTCTCTCTGTTTCCAGTACAGTTTAATCAAATGTTGGGTGATTATACTATGGCACAATAAAGTTGATTGCAGGGAGAAACAATTTGCGAGATCAATTTGGGACATAAGCTAACTGGCAGCGAAAAAGCTTTATTCAAAACTAACTATTGCTCTGTACTAATCTGGTCATTCACACATTGTGCACATTGTGGAGTTAATTCTCCCCATCAAACGAAAAAAAAAAATCACAATACTAATACATTTGTGATTCAGACAATCTCCATTAAATGGCACATAAAGTGAGCCGTTATAGCAACAAACCCCACTAAATTTTGGCTGTTTATGTAATCAGCCAATTCCTAAATTGGTTGTTAGTATGTGACATGTTAAATGGATAAGCAGGATACTGAGGTTAATATTTACAGAACAAAGACACTTTTGATTGGGCACTCTACTGTATTTAAATTGTGTTATGTCATTAATTTTATTGTTTGAAGAGTATAAGAACTTTGAACTCTGTAGGGTTCCATTCTTTTGTGTCATCTCGCCTCATGAGAAAATTTGTCATTATCAAAACTTTGGAATGACAATAAAAAGAAGAATAAGTCTAAATTGTTGAAAATGTGTTATGTTTACACAGAGAATATGTAGTTGTCTCCGTCGAGCCCTCACTCAGTGTGAGCAGCATGACAACTTTATTTACATTCAACAGACCAAGAGGACTCCTGATTTTGGAATAGGCAAAGTTTTGAACGCACGTTTAAAAAACTGAACTGCAGATTGAAACTCAGGGGAACCAAGTACCTCACAGCACCTCAGAATTGCCTGACCATATGTACATTTAATTTAAATTTGTAACTCACAATCCTTTGCAGACAAGCAGAGTCAAGGCCTCGTGCCAGCTGCTGTAGTGTAGAGCAGGCATGAGTTAAATAAGGAGAAGGGGAGAGAGCCCTTTACCCCTCAAAAACCATACTCTACCAAAAGAAGACCCTATACCCACGTCCAACACACAAGCACTGGTCAAAACGTAGTGTTGAGAAAGTTAACATGTGAGCCACATCAAGGGGCCAACAGAGAAGTGAGAGAAGTTGCTGGGACAGACCAGGACCCAGAGATGAAAGAGACAAATGGAAAAAGGGGGGAGTATTATATATTAGTGTGTGTGTGTGTGTGTGTGTGTGCAAAAAGAGCTTTGATTAAAACCATAAAACATGTTACTGTTACCTAAACTACAGAAACCAACAACTGAGAGTGGACAACAGGAACAGAACGTGGATAGTTGGTCTGATAAAGTATCAAGCAGTGCTCATATGTCTGAGCAGCAATAGGTTTTTCATGCAGACATGTTTTTACAAGCAGACTCTGCTCTGTGTGTGGGCCATTTGGGTCTCTTTCTCGCCTCTTCCCTCCCTCTGTTTCCATTTTTCTTTCACACAAGGTTGTATTCTTTGAGGTTCAGCTGCAGAATGGTGTCTTTGACGGCCGCAAAGACAAAGCGAATGTTCTCCGTGTCAGTGGCGCAGGTAAAATGGGAGTAGATGATCTTGTCGCTGTCTGGGTTCAAGTCCACAAACATCTTCAAGATGAATTCCCGACCAGCTTGGGCGTCCCGCTGCGGGCCTGGGACGAAGACAAAATATTATCTTCCATTTCACATGTGAATGATATATTTTAATTCACACTAAACAAGGACCTAACCAGTGTGCTGCTGAAAAAAAACTGAAAAAACAAGATTTGAGAAACGCTTTAGAGCACATACATCAAGCCAAGTTGTCATTCAGTATTCAAACCACAAGGTGTCACCCTTACACACACACACACACAATTACTAAGCTGTCTAATGAAGCACAAGGGATTACCATCAAACTCTGGGAAGTAGTCAACCAGGTGAGAATACATGATCTTCTCCTCCAATAGATCCTTCTTGTTGAGAAAGAGGATGACGGAGGAGTTCTGAAACCACGGATATGTGATGATGGTCCTGAACAGAGCTTTACTCTCCTCCATACGATTCTAATGTGAGCCAAGGTGGGACAGAGAAAACGTGAGGGGAAAAAAAGGGAGACAGATGAGACTTCTAGTATTTGTTTGCTATACCACAATGCAGGACCGAGGACAATGAGGTTCAATTAGTTCATTTTGTTGCCGAAGGCTCTCTATGCCGAGTACCCCTATATTTTCTGTACACTGCTGATGAAGTCCAGTTTCTAGAGATAAATTCTAATGTGGTCACTGCCAGCTTGTGTTCATGAGTTGATTTGGCATTTCACCTCTGACCATCAGGAAGTGTCTAAAACAACCAAAGAAGAATACTAAAGTGGTCACCACCATCCAAAAAAGAAGACAAAGTTGTTGAACTGTGGCAGGAGCAATGAGCACTGTATGATATCTCCTCTGATGTCTATCATGACTGAGCAACAGGTGTGAGGTGAGTTGCAATGCATTATAGCTAATGCCAGAGTATCTACATTGTACTGCAAAGTAATTTCCTAAGGCCGAGTTTGTGCGATTGTTCAGCGACTTTATCAGACCTTGGGAGATCATAGTCGTGTATTGTACCAGTGCTCTGAGTGTCAAAGATGTGTGCTCGTCTTTACAGCATAATTTTATTGCAGTCTTTACATTCTAAAAACATATCCAGTCTTGACCCAAAGAAATTTAACACCTTTGAAAAGACTGTGAAACTGTGAGTGGTCTGGAATCTTGAACCTATCGAGAGGAGTACCTGTCAAGCTTGCACACAACTTAAACCCTGTATCTTAGTTTAAATAAGCCTCGCGATTCAGAAATGACAAATATTTCTGTCCTCACCTCGTTGTCCGATTCCACCAGGACCTGATCGTACTCGCTTAGCGCCACCAGAAACATGATGGAGGTGACGTTCTCAAAGCAGTGGATCCACTTCCTCCTCTCTGACCTCTGACCGCCTACGTCTACCATTCTGATTAGAAGATGGTGTGATGAAACAGACATGACAACAAAGGCGAAAGAAGAGGCAGATTCAAATCATGTTTGTCTCCTTGTCCAATATTCATATTCTACAAAATGTGTAATTATGTGCTCCTGGAAACCTACGTGTGTCCAAGCAAATATTTTATTTAAATTAAACCTATTTTAAATTTTATAACATCAAATCAGAGAGCAATCCCTGTACTGAGCGTAGTTAAGGACAAGCCAACAGCAATGACTAGAGTCATCAGGACAGGGATAATAAAAAAAGAAGAGCATTTATACCCTTATGATTTCATACTGAAAAATAATCAGTGCAAAGAGGCCTTCATCTTGTAACCGCTTTCATTCATTTCTTTTCATTTTCAAATATAAAAATCTTCGTCTACAGGGGTAACCAATCAATACATAGTATTTCATGGCAAGAGTGGTCAGACTGGGTTATAATACTTTCACACTTTAATGTTCTCTGATGAGACTAGGTGCAAGATAAACACCCCTTGTGCACCAAGGACACAAACAGAAGAAATCTCAATCTCAAATATCAATCTCAAAAAGAAACTGCAACTAAAACAGCAAGAAAAAAGAAGGAAATAAAAGCATGAGTGCAGGTGCCACAGAAAGCAAATTTGTCAAACATCTGCCTATTTACAGAGCTGATAAGCGGTAACTGAGCTGAATAAGAACAACAGAGGAGGATGAAAGAACACTGTGAAAAAATTAGGAAAATGAGGAGAAAATTACAGAATGTGGAAAGCGTGAAATGAAACGAGGGGGACAACATAAACTCTTGAACAAACTGCCTCATGCTGCAGCTTCATATTTGCTTTGATCAGGTATCTCCAAAAATGACAAAAACAGCCAGAGGGGAACTAAAATGATGTAAGAATTCAAAATCAGAGTTGGAGAGGGGCAGACAGGGTCAAGGTCAGTTTATCTGATCGCTCCATTTTGCCTGCTGTTATTTTTCAGCAATTAGACACTCACTAACCTAAGATAGTCTTACAAAGTCAGGAGGAGTTAAACAGTCTATAACTTATGCTGACTGCTTGTCAGATAAATCTTTTTAATACTACATTCTACTGACTATTAATCATCTGATTCACAGTGACGTGATCAGAAATCATATAGGTGATCTACTAGTCTCCGAC
The DNA here is from genome assembly GCA_900303265.1 of Brotula barbata. Classification (NCBI taxonomy): domain Eukaryota; kingdom Metazoa; phylum Chordata; class Actinopteri; order Ophidiiformes; family Ophidiidae; genus Brotula; species Brotula barbata. Next base: position 18,533 of record OMNV01002247.1, read on the forward strand.
TAAGACAATGACCCAGGGAGCGCGGGCATTGATACATAGAATACTCCAGAAGAGCCGGCCTAAAATAAAGCTCTTTCACATCTTACAACCTCTTTTTTTCCTCTAGCAAGGATGAGTGACCTACTTTGCACGATAAGCTCTCCTATAAGCCAAGTGAAATGACATTTTCTGAGACTTCAAAAGCCAATTAAAAGAGAAGGAAGCAAGCCTAATGGAGATGTTTGTCTATGAAAGGCTGCCTTGTTGCAGTTGTTGCCCAGTCAACAACTGCAATAAGAGACGCAGAAGAATTACAGTCTGCCTCCTACTACACATCAGTCTGGGGCGGGGAAACCTACGCCATCTTGTGTGTTCAAGATAACAACGCGCAAAAGGGCAAAATAAAGAAATCTCAACAATCATACTCCTCCACCTATAAAACCTGCCATTAGCACACCAAATGTAAATTTTTAGTCTCGAATTGGATGTCCTTGAGAGCCTGTAGTGATTCACTATTAGCAGCAGAGCCGAGCAAAGTGGAGCATGTTGGTTAGCAGCGGCAGAAGTGCTGGGAACCTCTTCAGTACAAGCTCATTGCAAGCAGAGTTATTTCTAGCTCTGCCAAGCGTAGGAGGCAGCTGACATGATGTTTTCATATCGATTTGCACACTTCTGTAATCTCTCTTGTTGCCTGGCTTCATCTCTCTCTTTTCTCTTTGAGCAGAGAAACAGGGAGGGAAGCGGCTCTACATACAGGTGGCAGGTCCGAATCTTGTCTCTATGCCAAGCCCTAACGACCGACTCTCTAGGCTGACACTGAAATTTAACGGGGGTAGGGGGGTGGGGGGGTTGTTATATCAAAGGAATACAGCCATATGTACACTGCAATATCAATCAGTACTTTATAGGCCATACCTCACAAATCATCAAGAGTCCAAATTCTGCACAGGAAACTGCAACTGAACATGTGTTCTTTGTCCTGCAGATGCACTTGGTCATTATCAAACACGTCTTCAGTGACAAACCTGGGGGGATTTCTTTTAAATATTTTCTATATAGAAAAGCCACAGCAGAGCATGACTAACAGAACGAAGGAAGGACTGGAGCCATATTCAGACATTAGGTGTTTATACACAGAAATGAGGATACAAAACATGTAGTAGGTGCAACAGACATATTGATTTGGACTGCTTGCACGCACTATTGTAGGTGCTCATTTTCTATTTTTAAATGAACAATGAACACTAGTAAGGTGCACAAACTGCAAAGGATTATTGTGGTTAGTTAAAATTGTGTAGTTCTTCTACCTGAAAATGATGCTTTGCAAGTCGAAAGGGTATTCTATGATCCCAGTGGTTGGGATTCGAACCCTAAGCACATCCTGTTGGGTTGGCAGATAGGACGGTTCAGCAATACGATCCAGATCACTTAGATAGCTAGAGACAGGAAGGACAACAAGACAGACGGGAAGGAGAGAGAAAGTGAAGCATGACAGCAGATATACCCCCTCCAAAGCCAAGTGGATCAGTCAGGAAGTAACCAAAGAAAACCAGTCCCAAGAGTTGTCAGGGGTTACCTGTACCACCACCAACCAAATTGTCTCTCAGAAACTTGAAGACATCCTTGATAGCAGCTCACAAAGACAAACTTACTCAACGGTATCTTCTGTTCTCTCTCAAAGGATGGAGTTTCTCTTTAAATGTACCTGTGCTTGAAAAGCGTGAAAACAAAAAACAGTCCTTTTCTAGCTAGTCCTGCTGGGGGTTAATCATTTCTTTTTTATCTTTGAGAGTGTGCCATCAGGGATGTGTTAAGGAACTGTGCTGAGCCGTGCTATGCAGCAGTGGGTAGATGGAGATAGCGGCATCGACGGTTTCTCACTGGCTGACCATGCAGATGGCCAACCAGTGACATCAGGGGCAGCACTTAACACCAGTACCTGAAGATTATATTCTCCAGGTCAAAGGGGTACTCAATGATGCCAGTGGTGGGCACTCGGACCCGCAGCACGTCCTGCTGAGTGGGCACGTATGCCGGTGATGCTACTCGTTCTAAATCACTAAGGTAACTGTGGAAGGGGAGGGAACATATGGCAGAGAACAGGCAAACAATTGTTTTCTATCACCCACACACTGACAAAAAGAAATATACATAAATACGTATCCCAGAAGTATATTATATACTGACAAATGAATCAACACTTTGATATTGTCTTTTTAAAATGGATCCACATTAGACTGAGGAGGATTGATGAGAGGTGGAATTAGCCATGATATTATTAGCAATCATTTATGAAACTGACTCCATTTCCACCTATTACCCAACCTCACCCATCGCCCCAACCCCCTCCCCTCCTCTGCCATGACTTTGGTTAAGTGTATGTATATTCTCAGGGTTGGACATAATTTTTTCAGTCCAGTACTAAAATAAGTTCCAGTAGATCTACGTTGGTACAAAATGTGAAGCCTAATCTTAGCAGTGGTCAATCTGCTTCTCCTACAGCAGTCTGAGGAAGATGAATGGGAGTATGATTGAGTGTCAGTCTCTGTGTGTCAGCCCTGTGATAGTCTAGCGGCCTGTCCAGGGTGTATTCTGCCTTTTGCCCAATGACTGCTGAGATAGGCTCCAGCCTCACTGCGACCCTGACATGGATAAGCAGCATAGATGATGGATGGTTATTTGATATTTAATATTATAACTTCAAAAAGAAAATTCCTTGATCACTGTTTGTCTCACACCCACTTGCTTTTCTGTGTGTGTATATCCAAAGAGAGCCCCTTTTGTTTCACAATAATTTACTAATGGGCACAACATACCCCTTTCCTCTATGCAAAATCAGTGTTTACAAGAGAGTGGACACGTGCACCTGTTTATATGCAGCTCTGGTTATTGACAGCAATAAAAATGCCAAAATTTAAATGCTTCCTTGCTTCGATACAGGAACTGAACAACATATATTTGATTGGATGCACAGGGTGTTAACGTACTATTTGGTTGAGTCTGAGAGCTGGTATTCTCTTCTGCGATCATAGGCCTCCTGAATGCCAGGGTCAGCCCATAGCATCTTAACTGCACCAATGTAGGGTTGATCGAATGATGACACCTTCTCCACATCAACCTCACGCACCAGCAGGGCATTATTCTGAGAACGACCAAGAAAAGTTTAAGTTGTAGCATCACATTTCGGTGACTTGTTCTTGAGTCAAAGTGAGTTGGTGCTTTTGATAATGGTCTTTATTGGTCTAATGGTAAATTGTGCATTCCTATAGTCGTCACATTCATTCACTTTGTAATACACAGTAATATAATTAATGTTACATACATACATTATCCCATTGTTTTCGAGAACCATTATGTTGCCTGCTTTCACTTGTGAGTAAAGGTTCACAAACACGCTGAAGGAAAGCAGCACCTTTTACTTTATATCAATCTGCTGCCAGTTTTATGATCTATTTGAATGCGGCATGCGCTGGATTATCTGTACACATTAACTTGTGACTGAGCAATCAAACACGCTGATTGCTGGTTGAGTGGCCAACAGTAGCCTGACAGTTCCTACAAGTGAAGAATTTAAAATAAATACAAATGAAATGTCATTTCATGTGCACTGCAAATGACACCAACATAATCATGTATTCATCATGGAATATTTTTGGATGTTTTTTACTTTAAGAAATAAGCTTTGAAAATACTTGGGTAAGCCCAAGTAAGTTGTAATCATGACGCAAACAGTGGCCATAACAGTACTGAGTATCAGGCTAATGATTATTTTAACAGCTTACCTACATAAAATTTGCATTCCAATACTTGGGACATTACACACCTTGTTCTGTTCATACTTGAACTGAATCTTCAGGGTCTCAGTTGCACGGATCATGGCCTGCATGGAGGTGAAGATGTTCTGGTAGACTAATTTGGTGAAGCCCTTCTTATCTTCATCGGTGTAGCCTGACCCGTGGATTATCCTCATCTGTTTGATGAAAGTGCTCTTGCCACTCTCTCCAGTACCTAAAACAACAGAAAAGGACGATTAACAATGCTTTATGTACTCCGAATTTTTGCCAAAAAAGGGGTTAAATCAGAACGGCCACAGGAGTTTCCTCTGGCATTACAGCAGTTTTAATCCAGAGCTGCTTATATGTGTTCAGGTAGAACTAAATAAAATGTAGACCTCAACCACCAAACAACTTCTCAGATAGTCTACACTGATAAGAGAACATGCTTGTTTCTCATAGTCAGCTCCTCCAGCCTACTCACTATAGGCTTCAAAAACATCCAAGGCAAAACTTTATTTGCTGTAGGTTTCTTGTTTATAACAGCACACATCACATTTATCTGGATAATTTATTGTGTGGTTAAATCTTGGGCATTCTTCTGGCCATGTCAATACTTGTGGCTAAACATTTACAGATGTAAATGACTAATCACATGAAATCAAATCAGGCCCTATAAAGTAGCGGTCTGTAAGGATGCAGTGATTTATGGCACATATTAATACATCATAAACTTTTTTTTATGATCCAGAAACTTAAGATAAGCAAAATTAATGTGGATCACTCCTGTTAATAATTATATCTTGTTGATGATAATACAAGCGAGATCAATTATATTTCTAACCACTGTTATAAAACATGTGCTTCTATTTGTAGAACGGTCAGCAATTAAGAAACTTAATACATTATATTATTCATTATAGTATTCTGAGGTGCTTAACATATTATTTGGGACCTGTTTAACAAAGAGAGTCAGTATGTTTAGATGCATTTTAAAACACTTAAGACAAGCAGGGTATTCTGCAGTTTTCTATCATCCACACACACACACACACCAAGAATTTGCACAAAGAAAGATAGTGAAGAAAGTGAACACACCACATATCCAACAGTAATGTCTCCAGAGGAGCTTCCTCTGCAGCCTCTGTACCTTTATATGGACATATTCTGCCCTTCTGGCTTATTGGGGATGCTAGTGCTCGGATGTACGAATAGGAACTTTTCATAGTGTATTTTGTACAGTCAGTACCTAAAGAAGCAGCAAGAAAAGGCAAGCTGCAGTCTATGTCAACTCAAGTTTCACTATGCTCATTCTGTAGACCTAATTCTTCCTTTACAATCCTGCTCAACGCTCCATCTCCAGTCTGAGTGACTGCCGTATGTCAGCTCTCACTTTTGCCTCTCATCACAATCTTTCTTCTACACATCTACATTTTAAAGCAACTGAATTTTTATTATTATTATTAGTTCAAAATGTCTAGTGTTATAGTATATGATACTATAACATTATGGTAATGTTTGTGTCAGACAGAGAGGAGGATGTCTCGTCTGCACTCTCGTATGTCAGTCACAAACTCATAAGAAGGGTGGGTAGAGTACCGTTTACTGTAGCTTCAAGTTGGATAGTTTGAGATTTTCTTCAGCTAAGCCTTTTTTAATATGTAGCCCATTATATAAATACAATAATTGTTGTGCATGTATTTTTCCTTAAAATATATCAAGAGAAATGGTTATTTTCACAGAATTTTAAGATAAAATAAAGTTCATTTAGTAGTAGGTTTGGCGATGCCATTTAACACCAAATACTTGATTATTAATCTAAAGTATTGGTTGATTAATCGATTGTCAAAATAATCTTCAGTGACAACCCTAAAAGAATGGATTACTTGATGGCACTCTGTGAATGTAAATAGGAAGGTCAATAATAACTGAACTATTAAGAGTTCCATAAATAATTGCATTTAGCTATAAAAACCATTATCGGTGCAAAAACAAAAATTTGTGTTAAATCACCACGATACAGCGTCTACACTAGTCAGTTACAGTTTTCCTCAGTCTCATTATTAGTAAAATTCATGACTCCCTGTCCTTGGGTTCCTTGAAAGGCGCTATATAAATTCAATCTATTATTATTATAATCCCCAGTTGGCAAACAATACTGCAACACATCAAACCTTGCTATACACCTGTTCTATGCTCGCTCTGTTTGATATAACTTCATAGATCAACAAGTTGGATGATAACAGATGCAACAGATTAGAAATATGATAACATGTAATTTAGCAGTCATCGTATTTTGTGTGTACATCAAGTTCATTCATATCCTTCAAGGGACTAACAATATAGACTATTGCTTCTGGGTACTATATAGAATCACATAGTTTCGGAATGCCTCAAACAACATAATAGTAATAATAGTTCAATAGATATGTTTAAGAATTAATCCTTCATTGCTCAGCTGAATCTGTCTCTCAGCCTCCTGTTGCAGAACCATTTCGATAGGAAACGTGAAATCAATTCAAAGTCATAAAACAGTGCAGCGGTGTGGTGGTGGTGGAGTTCATATGCTTGAACAAAGTTGCCATCTATGCTCCTTTTTATTTTGAAACATTGTAAGGCATCTTACAAAGTTATGACACATCCGGAGAAAAAACTTTGATAGAGATTCCAGAGCTGTGTATTGAGACTGCTGGATGTATACCTAACCAGCAACGCCTTCTTGTCATACACTTCTGACCTGTTGACAAGACACCAAAAGTCTTGTGTTGATATCAATAGCGAGAAAGAAAGGCAGAACAGTACTTTATTGATCCCTGTAGGAAAATTCTCTGCATTTAACCCATCCTCACTATGAGAAAGAGTGGACAGCACTCACATGCAAACACACAGACACTAGTGCCCGAGGACCAACTCCAGATCTTCTGCCTAGTACTAGTAGTCAAGGGCAATGACAGGGGTAATTAGCCTAACACACAGGTATTTGTGGGTGGGAAAAACCGGAGCACCCAGAGGAAACCCACACAGACACGGTCAGAACATGCAAACAAGGAACAAGCAAGGCACCAAAGCTGGCTTCAGTAACAGACTCCATTTGGAAAATACCCTGAAAACAATCCAATACTAATTTATTGATCTGACTAAAGAGTACAGTACTGTTAATTATACTCTGTAGGAAGGCCCTGGGTGCTGCTTGGACTCTAACCAGACAGGATCTTTCACTGAGAAAAGCAGGTCAGGCAACACTGGAGTTTCCCATTCAGACAGTGTAGGTCTTTGAGAGGGGACAGAAATAGTAATTGACAAGACACAGATCTATTCCCTCTCTCATTGACTTAATAGTTTAATGTTACAAGGATGTGACGAGAAGTGAAAGACCCACCCCAAAAAGGAAAAAAGTGGAACAGAGTTCAAGTTAACATCCGCACTAAGTAAATGACCTAAACTATACGTGATCGTAGAGATAGTAGTGGCTTCATGTGTATAAGTTTTTACTGCCACACAAACATGCAGGAGAATGCCATGTCTGGCAGGAATAATCAGCTTAATTCAACAGAGCCTTCTGTTCTCCTGCCTAACTGGAAACATTTCTCACGGACAAACTATTGTACGTTCACTGGAGCTACTCCTGAGGGGTAATGCTAGTTCCCATGGCAACTCCTGTGCTGGACTCATAAATACATGACAGAAAACACCATCTGATAGGCTCAGCTATGTCTCCACAGAGACATTAGTTAAATATGCAACTTTAGGGTGCATTTCTGAATCCCACAACATCCTCACTAATACCGTCCTCTTAACTATGGGAATTCAATTGAAACTGCTAACTGCTAAATAAGTTAATGCATATTTTTCCTGTGAGCAACATTTTAAAAAATCCCAATAATATTACAAATTAATGTATGCTGTAAACAGAACTATTAGTTTACTTTTACTTTTTTCTGATAACAACAAAACCTAATCTCCCTAACTTTCACATCGTTCTACACAATCAAACACTGCATGAAGCAGGCATGCCTGGCAGCATAGAGCCAGAGTGGCTAACTTTGCCAGATGCCCAACTCTGCCAGATGCCCAATGGCCAGTGGAAAGAGGGTTTCCACTTCCACAGGACTCTCTGACCAGTGTGTGAAATAAGGCAACGGCAGCCTTAACATGTATCATGGCTTTGGGGGTCACAGTTTCTGTTTAAAATGGTGAAATAAAGGCAAAAAAATACCAGAATAGAACATACTGTGCGGGCATTTATAGCAGGCACAGCATAATAAATACCTATATTGAAGAACACTGGGGCTTTAACGTTATAAAGCTCAACATAAAGACTACCTGCATTGCCACCATGTACAAGTAATGCAGGACCTTTTGTCTCCCAATGTAATGTCCAGGCACACATTTCAGGCAGCTTTTAGTTGGGGTCCAACTATCTGTGGTAAGAGCTGCATGTGGTGTGTTGGTAATCTCATTCTCAGCCCTATGTGTTTATCCATATATCCTGGGAATTACCTTGGCCATGAAATTACTGCAAGGGACTTCGTAGGACAGCTCGTGCATTTTAACCATGTGCTAAAATCCTGAGTGCTTCACAATTAAATAGTGCTGCATTTGCAATAAAACCTGCAGTGCTTTACTTCTGCATTACTGTATCTGTGGGAGGTATCACTGACTCTCTAAAAACTCTTAGGAGACTTTCTTTTACAATGTCCACCCCTTTTGGCTTGTGACGGGACAGAGAGCACACAATATGATTATGATCCCAATTTTTATTTGCATTTATTTTGCATCAAGAGGCACACACAGACTTTTATTCCCACACTAAACCAGTTTGCATATTAAGATGGCCATTTACGTGGTAAAATCCAAGTGAGCACAAACTCAAGATTTAAACTGAGAGGCTGCTGCATGCTGTTGAATCGAGAGTGTGAGCCTCTGTTCTTGTCTTTAAGCTAATTCTGTCCATGTGCAACAATAAATAAAAACTTGACTACCTAATAATATGTTTGTTTTTTTAACTAAGGTTCTTATTTTTCATCTGCAGGTGAAGAGTAGTTTCCATAATTTATAGTTTGCCTGATTTGTCGACAATTATTTTCATTGTCAAATCATCCTCATCATGTTGGTGACCTGAGCAAGCTCCCAGCACCACCCAACCTGAAAAGACACTAACTGTAACTCTGACTTACATAACTGTGAAGGTGTGTACCGTCTAAAAAGAAAATGTACATCTGGTTCTCCAGAAACAGTTTGCAACTTTTTTAAATAGGTCAAGCACCATTTATGTGATGCATCTATGCAGTATTTCATCTGCTTTCAAAATATTGGGTTTACCTCTATCACTGCAACTACTAAGTGCAAAAAAAAGGAAAAAATGTGTTCCTTATCATGAAATTAAACACAATTGGTGGAAGAAGTTCTATTGTGATAGTTTACACATACACATACATAAATTAATGAGCAGTTTTAAAAACACCAACACAGCAAAGCTGGAAAGGCCAGTGTGAGAAACCCAATAATCACACAACCGTGACCATCAACTGAGGCATGACTGTGTCACACTGTCCACATCATCCAATAACCAGAGTACTAGTCAGTCTGCTAAATAACATGTCACAATAAGAAGAAGAAGGTTACTTTATTGAAATAAATTCTCTGTACTTTTACCCATCCTCGAATGAGGAGCAGTGGGCAGCCAACACATGCACATGCAAACACACACTGACACAACAGCGCCCAGGGACCGACTCCAGAGTTTCTACCTTTGCCTTGGTCAGGGACAACGGCAGGAGTGATTAACCCAACATACATATTTTTGTGGGTTGGGGAAACCGGAGCACCCGGAGGAAACCCACGCAGACACGGGGAGAACATGCAAACTCCACACAGAAAGGTGTAGAGGTCGACCCTGGGATTCAAACCCACGACCTTCTTGCTGTGAGGCAACAGTGCTATCCACCAAGCCACCGTGCCGTCAATAAATAGAGAGAGCGGTTTTAACGTCAATTGCAGAGTGGTAGACAAGCTGAGGGCTACATCAGGTTTAGTTAATATGAAGAATGATAACATAAAGCAGAGTTTGGCATCAAAGTTTGACATTGAAGGAGCAAGTAAAAGTCAGGAGAGGAGTGAAAGGAAGTAGGTGCAAAGTGTGATTAAGTGGAGAAAAAAAGGCTCTGAGTAAATGATTCCTTAAAACTTCCCCATGCACATCAAACAGGAAGCTCTCTTGACCCCAGCAGTGTCAGGTCTTGACTATGCACGTACTGAAAGACTAAATGACTGGCTGATGGACTGATTCAGCAGAGAGACAGATTGGCAGACTAAAGACTATTTGATTGCCTTAAGCATTTCCGCATGGACCGACTGAGTGAATCTACACTGTACAGCTGCTATGCAGTGTTTCCCCTTTCATTGGAAAGGCTCAGAAATTTCAGAAAATGCTGGCAAACCAGGGCTTGTGCTGTGCATCAATAGTAGCTTATTTCATGCTCAACTCCTTCTTTGCCTGTGTCCATAATGTGTGTTAAACTGACCACAGCAATTTAAAAAAAAAACAGTGGTTACAGGGTGACAGATTAGCGCTAGGACGTGTTCCTCTTATGGCGGCATGATCGACTTTTACAATTGTAAAAAGTGCTTGCAGGTGGAGCAACCACAAGCCTCTCCACAACAGACTTGGCTTCTTCTGACTAGCAAACTTCATTCACATCAACTTTTGAAAAATGCATTGTAAGCATAAAATTGAACAAGAATACTGATTGGCATACATAGCCTCATATTACTCAACATTAAATTTTGCTTGCGAGTAGGTGGAGATTAAGTGGTAAATCAACAGTTAGGTATTATTATTATTATATAATCATGTGGGGAACAGGTTAGTGGTGATGTTAGTTATAAAGAAATAAGCTATACGTATACTGTATATATATATATATATAAGACCGCATAAAGGATAGTGGGTTAAGTCACTGCTTCAAACCCTCTCATGCCAAAATAATTCATATATAGCTTAGCTTTTACTGAAGCCACATCTTTATCAAATCACTTCAAATGTGGTCTGAATGTCATTTCTCATATGGCTTTCTAATAAAAAAGTCTGGAAGGAGTGGTGGGAGAGATGAGCAAGAGTCTTTTTCTCTGCTCAGTTATGCCTAAATGAGTGATGAGTGTCAACTAGAGCTGACAGGAAAGACTTAATTCAATTGGATATTCAAATAGAAAAAATTCTCAAGGAACATTTTACATCCTCAAGTATTTGGCAATGATGTCCCAGCCCCATAGGTGGCCCTACTCCTCATTAAACTACACAGAGGAATATTTTGCAATATGCCAGAAGGCAAATGCATGGTAAATGACTGTCTGATCTAGAAAACACCTATCATTGTCTGATTAGGAACATTTCAAACTGCAATTAAGAGATAACACAGTTGTGTCTCAACACTGCAAAGAGCTGAAATATTACAACTGCACATCGCTGGCCCACAGTAACGTCAGCATTTTTCCGTCCTCTGATTGGTCGGTCAGAGCAAAACTATTACAGCCAAGTTCGACTAGCAAAACACATCTGTAGCGATCTGCACACATTAATACATTTGAGTTAGAATTTTTTATGCCCGCAATGTCTGACAGAGGAGGAGAAATTGACTCGGTCTCGGACATACTTAAAAATCCATTTTCAAGGCGGACATTTCCAGAAAAGCCAGACATCGTGAGGAGAGGTCGGCCAACCCCGATAATTGCGGCATGATAGTGGTGGTATTAAGAGGTGCATTAAGTCGGGTAAGTCCCCACTGAAGGCCCAGGTACCAAATGCACGGACCGCCACTGCGTCTTAATATGTTGTTCGGTATATGTTTGGTAATTTCATTCTCCATTTTGCTCTATTTCTATGTGTTTTCTGAATAAGTAACAAGAAGTATAACAATCCAATGCTCACATCATCACATAGCTGACAACATGTCTGCACGTCGAAAGTGACAATGCAACATCTACTGGTCTATCTTAAAAATTAAAATAAACAACTTAAACTAGCAGGTCCAGCCCATTGACAAATTTAAGAGGGACAAGAGTACTTGATTAATTATGGAAAGGATCCATAGATTATTCGATTATCAAAACAATCGATAGTGACAGCCCTAATGTTGACACAAGACAAACTGACATGAGCACATCTACTCTGTTCCTTATTTTCTGTCTGTCTCTCAAAGCACAGGGAGCAAAAGACAGAGAGAGACAGAGTGGTAATGGAGCTTCTATGTTTCAGTTGTTGTTCAGTGGAGGGAGAGGAGGAAGGAACAAGATCTCTATTCCAGTTTGCAGAACATTCCTGGAATAGTTTTCCTTCTAAAGAACTTAGATGTCAATTCAATCATTTTGCCTATTTTGGCTCCCATTTAATCAAAATGCTACTTGTGCTAGAGCAGCAGCATTTCCCACTGGACAGACCAATGTGCTGTCTCCAACCTCCTTCTCCCTAGTCCAAAACTTGATTGAGGACTTACATATATATATATATATATATATATATACACACACAGACACACACACACACACATACATTCCCATAACACCCAAGTCTTGAAGTACTATGGGAAGGTTTTGAAGGGGCCATCCATGTCAATAGCCAGGCTTGCGGTGACATGAGAAAGAGTGGGGAGTTTTTCACAGGACTGACTGCCACATAACTGCCGAAACTCTGGGTGTGTCAACATCACTGTTTACTCAACCAACAGAGGCTCCAGACAAATACAGTGCAGAACTACAAGTACCTACCTGCCTTACCTTCTTAACACACTGTGAAAGTAAATTTTTCATCTACTAGACATGGTGACTTTATATTTCAGAAGAATTCCTCTGAAAATAATGCCAATGATATACAAGTGCACTTGCGCCACATGTACGGACCATAGACTCTACTGATTTTTATTTATATAAAGTTATACGGGTTGGTATTGCCAGAAACCATCCAATATGAAATTACAATAGTGTTTGGCTGCTCAGGTACGTATTTTTTGTAATATTGTGATTCTGCAAGTTTTACAATAAAGTGAATTTCACATAGAAATATTAATTGAAGGCATATTAGAGCTTTGTATATAAGTAGTCTGCATCTAAACATTTTTAGTCACACTTGTACAAAACTGGTAGTGATATAATAATATGATGTTAAAAATTAACTAAATAAATAGATTAAAAAAACAGATATAAAATGTAAAATTCACAGAGATATGATTAACAAACTGAATAAAGACTTAAGAGTTTGGGACTGAGATTTGCCAGTTTTAAACAACATAAAAAAGAGGACAAGGTGATAAAAGTTACAAAGAAGTTACTCAGTACTGTGCATTTTGTGAATTGACCACTGTGAGCAATTGTTCAAAGAAAGATGGTGCCCTTCCTGGCTGTAATTACTGGAGCAGTCTGGGACTACACAATGTGCAATGCGTAACGTCAGTGTCGACATTGCACTTAATGTTTTTGTAAATTTTGATATCGCACGGGTAATAGTCCGAGTCCAATTCTGCCACTTGTTTTGATTCAAATATATTGTGAGCCTCTGCTGCAGATGCACTCAGAGAAATGCCTAGTCTGTGTGTACTGTATGTGTGTGTGCTAAGGCCACAGTCATTTGTGAGAGAAGAGAGACAGAAGTTGTTAAGCTTAACTTAGCATGGTAACAGAGCAATAAACACCACTAGTGAAGTGCCAAATGTTCACTTCAACTTGTCAACAAGCCGTCAATGGTAAATGCAAATATAAACGGAACATCATCGATTTTCTGTACCTGGGGCGAATGAAACAGAGAACCTGTTCCACAGGCTCACTGAATAGCTGCACTGTATATACACAATTATCTACAAATACTTTACTGATAATGATAAACCTATTGCTGATTTTTTTATTCCAGAATAGGCCTAAATTATTTCATTGAAATCAAAACATAATAGTTAAATGGGTGTGTTTTATATGTCCTTTTCATTCATCCTCATGTACAGATTAAGAAATGAGAACCCAAAAGGCCACAAGTTGCATAAGCCACAAAAATGTTAAATATTGCAATGTGATTTTCCCCACCATATTGCACAAACTGAGAGCCATCACATCAAAATTCACCCACATGTCACTGATAAACTGATATATATCGGTTAAGACAGAATTTGGCTATTGTTATCTGTGTTGAATAAGGCATCTGCTGTGTTGATGTTTGGATACCATCCGGTAACCCGATAATGTCCCATGGTGCCATATAATCCACAGTTTCTTAAAGGTCTCTTTGCTGTAGGGCAGCAAGTATCGATTCTCTTAGTAATTGCATATTCTACCGATTATTCTGGTGATTAACTGAGTAATCGGATAAGAAATACTGCATCTTTTCAATACATTTCTTTAGCTTTATTTATGGGCAATAGTAACATATAAAAGAGAAAATAAGATGTCTCTGAAATGAGAGAATTTCTTATTATACATCGCCAGGTAACGTTAGCCAGCACACTGATTTCCGTTATCAGCCATTATAAAGCCATAATACACCAATAGAGATAGCTGAACACATTTTATGGAATACATGTGTGTATTGAAGATCAATAAAGTCTGACATGCTGCGTGTTTCGGTGATCACTGAACGGTACGACCCAAGTCTTCGGTCGAATGGAGAACTCCGGAGGAAAGCCCTCTCATGAAAACAGGTTACCAAACATATAGGCATATCAGATGTGTTTCCATCTAAATATTGCGCGGCTGCGCTGTAAGTTGCAATGAGCACAGTGTGCACCGCGTCGTATGTGAGTGGGTCATAACCATCCATGCGATACACAGTTCACTGTATAGTTGTACTGGATTTAACAATGCCTCGAGGTGAATCATTTGCCTTGAAGCTTTTTAGTAATCGAATTCCTCGATTTACTCGAGGAATAGTTTCAGCCCTACTTTGCTGTATAGGTTGTTCGCCAATTTTGAGGTTTCTACAAAACCCTGTCATGACAGTCAGCAGCTTGCAGCAATCTAAATAAATTTGGAAAACATGGGGCAGATCTTTCATTTAGTATAAGACTTACTAAGTGAAGCAATCATAAATGTACGCAGGCTCCAAGTATGAGGCATCCATGGGTGTTACCAAAAAAACCCCCAAAAAACAAATACTCGTCATCCTAGATACCACCGACCTGTTTGAGCAGTGTTCACACTGACAGATGAAGTGTGTGCTCAGTCTGTGTGTGTACAGTGTGTTGACTCCCATTTCAATTACGAGTTCAGGTAAATATCCTGAAAAGGGACAGCCTGGGGCCTTAGCTCAGTCAGGGCGTACAGTATTTAACACAGTACATTTACATGCTCTCTCATACAGTATTTGTCCTTACTGCAATTAAAGGCAAAAAATGCAACGGCGCTGTATACACGGAATCAATAGAATACTGCCATTCTCCGAGTATACATGACATGTTGCCTGTGGTCTAGGTCTGTTACAAAGCATTATTCAATTTGTGTCAATTTCGGTTGACTTGGTGTATAAACATACTGACAGGTGCTCAGACTAAAAGCAGCTCTGTAGCCATTGTTGCATCGACTATCATTCCTTCCATCCAGTATTTGTAATCAAAAAAATCTAAAATGTGTTATCATTATCCTGAAATCAATAATCCACTCATCCATTATATAATTAGCTAAAACAAAGTTGACAATCAAATAAAGGCAGATATGAATTTAATGGTTGTCACACAAGACGAAACAATAAAGAGAAAAAGTAAAAAAAAAAAACAAATATAAAGAGTCCAATCTTCAGAAAATATGAATTATTAACCATTTGAAGCTATTGATTGCTGCAGGAGAAATGCCTCCACTTCTTCCATGCTCACACTAATGCGTACACATGCACAAAAGGGTTGTGATCAAGTATCAATAAAGTATGAATATTAACAAACACACTGCTAGGCTGGGATCAAATCAAAATTTTGATAAAGCTACTGAGACAAACTGACGCATGCATTTTATCCGAAAAATCTTCAGCAACAGTGCAAAAAGCACCACCTCAGTATAAAGAGACTATGTTACTCGTCAATGTTGATCATATTAAGATACATAATGTATTCTATGAATGAAGTCATGTATTTTACCTATTCATTTCACAGATTTTAGTGTTCTTCGTATTCTTCTTCTTACTTTTTCTATAAGCATTCACAGTCCTAATACTTACAATTTGACTTTCTTTTTGTTATGACTTGAAACTCTTGATACTTTTGTATAGTCACATTCCACCGTTTCTCATACAATTCAAACAGCACCAGCAGCCATAAGGTCAAGGGGCACCACCAGAAGAGAAAACCTGTCTTTCATTATGGAGATGACACCCCAGGTACCTGCATGCCGTGCAAATGCAGTGGAAACAGTCGCCCTCCACAGTCACCAGGCCAGACAGTAGAGTAGCCTTCTGTTTTCATCCCTGCCTACAGGTCAGCCACCTCAATACGTAGAAACAGCATTCCTGCTGGTTTTGCAGAACATTTTGCAGAATCTTGTCTGTATATCCAAATCCTGTTAGATACGACTAGCCATATACCATGTTGGCGCTGGGCGATTTGGCCAACAATGCTATCATTATAAAAATTAATCGATAATTATTGACGATATTTAATAACCTACAAAGACCAGGAGAAAATATGATTTTAACCAGTTTACTTAATGAGGCAAGCAGGTCATACTTTTATGAACACAATGAAAAACACACACAAATAAATTTAAACAAACAAATAATTAGAATGAAAAATAAGGATAAAAAATTGATCTCACCACGGCACAAAGAAAGTTAGTTAAATCAACTTTGAGATAAACTGACCTGACATCAAGGAGACATAATAGACCAAAATGAAAGAAAGTCTCGAAGAGCAGCCCATCTTCTACAGATTACCTAAACTCCACATAAAATCTTTTAAGAATGCTTGCAGCCTGAGACAACATAATCGCAGTCAACATTGCTCAGCAGCTTTCTGAGGATGAAGAAGAACGGTAATTTATCGATCCCCATAGGAAAATTACTTCACTGCATTTAACAACAATGCTAACCACTAAGCCACCGTGCTGCCCAACTTTTCAACCGTGCTGAGTGGTAGCAAAACTGCTAAAGTGGTGAGCTGACCTGTCCTTTTTGGTTAACAATTTCCTCACTGTGTTCACCGGCTGCACTCATTTTCTCACTCCATGCTTCTGTTATTGTTGGTGCAACTGAACAACACACCTGTTCAATGATTGACTGTGTGCCACTCGTAGAACGCTCCATTATCAAGGGATATGATAAACTGTGTTTTTGAGCCTGGGAGGGAGCAATCTTCGGATTTGTTCATGCAAACATTTAACTATCTGACTTTCTATCTGACCGTTTTCTTTTTGCTATTAGTAAAGGGTCTATCGCCCCTACGCCCGCTACTGCCCAGGCCTAGTTTTTCCAATGGTTGATATTGGTGGGCCTTTAATCTTGAACCCCGCCCTGTAACCGAATTATGATTTTCAAGTACCGATGAGTGTACAGACTTCCCAAAAGTGCCTGAAAAACAGAAATGAATGGCCAGGTCAAAACCAGGAATGATGACAGTGCCGCAGAACAACAACAGAGCTGCTGCTCCAGTGGTTGTGGGAGAGGGAGAAAGACAGCACCGCAAAATGACAGCAGAGCTGCTATTGCAGCTGTTGTAGGAGAGAGAGCGTACTGCACAACAACAGCAGAGCGGCTACTGCAGCTGTTGCAGCATTTGCAGTATATAATATATACTGATGCTTGTGACGAAAGAATGAATGAAGAATTTAAGGCACACACTTTCCAGACATGAAGAACATCATATATAGGGCTGAAACTATTCCTTGAACAACTCCATTACTAAAAATCATTCCAAATTCTTGGGATCGAAGCTTTGTTAAACAACCAAAGAAGTTGCATTGATGATTTCGCATTTGTTAATGGATTTAACAAAGCTTCAATCCAAAGAATTTGGATTATGTATAATTATACTGTGCACACAGTGCGTTATATACAACACACTGTGTTTGGCAAAGATGATTACTGTCGCACAACGCACTTATGCTATGGATCGCATGGATGGCAGAATGGAGGCATACAGAGAAGGTAGCGAGGGGCGAAAAAAAAAAAAAGTCAGAGAAAACGACAGAAGGGTCTAAAGTTTGGGAGAATCTTTACAGAAAGCATCGAGACTACGCATCTAGTCCACAGAGCGGATCCCACACAAGGTAATGTGACATTACATTGTGGATTACGGCAAAGCCATCAGTGCCTGTTTTCTGTAGCAGGAAGCAATGCACCAAAATGCAGGTCACGCCTCTGTTCTGATATGGTTACCTTTCTACATTACTCCTTTAAAGGCTTACTCATGCACACACACATACACCAGTTTGAAGAGAGACTTTTAAGGAGGTGTAAATAACTGTCATTACATGTGGACTTTGTGAAATCACTTAGAAGAAAAACATTAAATGAAATTGTACGGATGGACTCTTGTTCCAGTTTTTCTGTCCACTTGTTTTTGCCTCCTACAAATGCCACATTTTATTTTCTGTTTTGTTTTATTAAAGAGCAATAGTAAATAGACAAGAGCATATCTTATCAATTACTCAATGAATCGATGGAATAATCAGTAGAATACTCGATTACTCTAATAACTGATAGCTGCAGTCCTAATCATATCTGGTCTTTTTGTTGCAGGGGATTTTAACTACGCCAATCTGAAATCAGTTTGACAAAAGTTGTATGAAGTTTATTTGTGTAGCCCAATATGAATTTCTCAAAGGACTTTACAGGCCCACATGACAACAAGTTACAAACCCAGCCCAAAGCTCTCTATGAAGACACTGAAAAACTCCCCAAAAAACCTTAACATAGAGGAAAAAAAAGGAAGACACCTTGGGAGAGGGGATTCAAAGAGAGATTCCCTCTCCTCTAATGACCAGGTGTGCAATTGGAACCACATGTGGGATAAATTAATTAAATCAGTAACAAAACATGAACTTTTCAACCAGAGGAGATAATACTTTTGGATGCACATTGTTTACTTTTTTTTCCTTTTAACAGAGCAGATGCAGATGGCCTGATTTGAGACCCCAGGACCCGTTGAAAAATAGCAGCACCTGCTTATTCCGCAACCATAAGCTTTACCTCTTCGTAACTAGGTTTTTCATTTGACTTTGTAAACACTGCAACCTGAGACTCATTAATCCCTGCATACAGAGTCATCATATTTTCTTTGCCTGAAGTTATTTTAGATAATGTGTACATTGTGGTTCAGGTTTCACATCAAATTAGAGGCAAAATTTAGAGGTGAGGACAGTTAAGAATGTAAGCACTAAACCATAAAAGCCATTTCACTTTTTTAACAAGCGATACATTAATTAAGGACATTGATTACGATAAAAAGGGCTAAAATAATATAGTACATATTGCATAACAACATTTGATACTCTCCACTGTGCCTCAGTCTGCAACTTAGTTAGTAAGGAAAAAACCCAACTAACTAACAACAACTTTTTTTATTCCCACAACTAAATACATCACATGCTGTGATCACGACTTCTGAACTGTGTATTGGGAGATTACGCGTGTTTCAGCAGCATGTGAACAAAGTATTGATTTTTCCAACGTACACCAAGTCTGCAAGCTCATCACAGAGCACACTACTGATACAGGTGTTTGTGTCAGTGAAAACAAGCCCTGTGTGTGTTTGTGTTAGATTAGCTTCACATTTCCAAAATATAAACTCCCGCTGACCTCTCCCACTGTGTTATAAGTGTTGACTGGCAGCACGAGCTGTGACACTCCAATGTGTAATGATAAGATTTGTCCATGAACAAAGCTGGGCTTGGCCACTTGAGAAGGCTCGTTTGCTCCCCAAAGATGGACGAAATCGTCGAGATGATGTCAGAGTTGCTATATCCATTCTCAAAATAGAGACAGGCCTAGCAATGTATATCATTCTTCTCTGCCAAATGTCTAATATCTATTGAAATGTGTTTAAAATGTCATGTCAGGAACATGCAGGGTGGGTTGAATGTCCAGCCATCCTTTTCAATTTTGTTGCATATTCTTCCAATTGGGGAGGATGCTAACACACACTATGGCAATGACAAGTGTAACTGTGCAATAATGCATATTTCTTAATGCTTTGTACCTAGTGTATACTCGTGAAAGTGTTATTTTTCTGCCTATTTATTACATTGGACCCGTTCAGTAGTGTCACACAATCACAATCCACCAACATCAACATGCAAGCTATCTAGAATTCCACTCTTTCGTAACACGTTGCAGTAAAATGTTGTTTTATGTTGAGGATGGAATACAGCAACAATTTATTTATGCATAAAAGGAGTGAGAGATAAGTTAGCAAGTGGTTATTTTGTTTTAGTATGCATTAGTACACGTTTTACAGGTTTCTATCCATGACTAACTAATCCAGATGATCCTTCAGTCAACAAAGGATCCACAAAGGAAAAGTGGAAGTCACAGTTTCCACTGAGTGATTCCACACTCCTACATTGTGTAACTAGTTTCCACACTGCTTTAATATTCAAAACCATATCATCAAATGGTGGGAAGCAGCACCTGAGTTTACAACTTACATACATTGATGCACGCACATACACTAGACTATTCCAAAACATCAGCCTCTCGTGCTGTCACAACTCACCTCACATGAAGGAGAGAAACATTCTGGAGCATGCATAGGCTTACCTCTGAAATGGAGCATGATAACTCAACATATCAATAAAAAAAGAGAGAAAAAAGAAAAAGAAAAAAATTATGCAGAAGGGAAAGAACTACTGAGGGCCTCATTAAAAATCTTACTTATGTGCATCCAAATATACAATCACCTTTCAAGAATGTAATCTTTAAATTGCTTTTTCTCTCCAAAATGATTGTTTTGGAGCAAAATCCAACATTGTTTTTGTTTAGACTTTTTTCTCTTGTGGTTTAACTTTGATGATTTAAGTTTTACTGTAGGTGTTTGCATAATAAATGTAACACATGTTTTTTCCAAAGTAACACAAATCATCCTTCATAAATGAATAATAAATTGCTAACCATTCAACTCTGGTTAGGTTTAATCAGGGGGAAAAGTCAGGCCTGTTACCGATCATTTCAGACTTGTTACTGCAACAGAAACCTTCAGGTACCCAGTCACCTCATCATCAGCCATCCTGTAAGCTTGGCTCTGATCCAATGAGATCACTGTATAAACAACAATCAACAACAACCTGCAGATCTGCAGTCTGTTCATTGCATACAGTCACTCTGGCCCTTAAGAAATGTATTAACTACAGAACGCTAGCAACTGTAGCAACTGCTGATTCCTGTGCTCTGGCAGCTTACATTTAATTACTTTTGACTTTAATTAGCTACATAGCAGTAAAGGCGGGAGTAAAAAAAGATTCCGTTTGGAATCTTGATTCTTCAGAATGACGATTTATGAATCTTCACACAGATGAAGAATTGATCATCCAGACAACTTTTGTTGACAGACCTCACATTAGACCGCTCACACTGCAGGCTCTCATTCTGGACTCACTTTGTAAATGGCCAATTTAATACTAATTTAACAACTGTCACAGAAAATCATGTATTGTGATAAAACTGATAACATCCAGGAATGCAACTACACTTGTCTCCTTATAAGCAGCACATAAGCATTTCACACAACACAAGAATAAACTATCTATGATTACCAACAGCTAGTACTTTAAGAGTGCCAGTTATGTTTCTTATGGATTGCTTTCCAGCCAGTTATCGTAATATTTGGTTGTAACTGGTAGACACTGTTCATACCAGGCACACTGGAATCAAATCCAATGTTTTGATCTTTTGTTTTCTACAATTGTGACTAATAGACATTAGATGCAATGGTGAATATAAGAACTCACCGGCCACAATGGGCAAATGTTTCATGGCCTCAATCTTACTCAAACACACAAATCAAAAACAACACTGAGCATACAAATGTATAAAAGTTTAAAAGTCAAACAACTAGACTGCACAACAACTTACTGTAGATAAGAGCGCTCATTTACACTAGTTTAAATAATGTTACGGCAGATTACCACTAAAATTTTACAGAAAAAGGCTCCCCTGCACATCTCTTTAATTTGTTTTGATGAGGTGCAGGGTCTTCCAAATCAGTCTGTTCCTGAGTCCTGCTGCAGCCTCTTGACCAACTAGACTAACAGATGGCTTCAGTTTGTCGCCAACCACACATACCTGCACATACTTGTAGCTTTCAATTCTTTTTCATTGCTTTTCAATTTAAGAGCACAAGCAGTTGATCAAAAATCACATATTCCCTTGCATCGAGGCATCACAACATTACACAATACGTCAGATACCTACAATTACTTATTTTAGGAGTTGCAGAGCATACTAAAAGATATTGAGATTAATTTATCTGGGTTTATACAGTTTATTTTCAGAGTTACATCATAATCAGTGGTTAGCAACATTCTACTGATATGATGAGCCATTTGCATCAACTCATTCAAGTCACTTAAGAAGTTCGAAGTCCACATGTCCAACACCAAAACCATAAAAAGGTCTATGTCTGCGACAACAGGCTTTGAACCACTGCTGTATCATCTTTAGTATTAAGCATCACTAAGTTTATGCTTTAACATCAGAAAGCACATTTATTTTTGTTTGTGGAAACAAGAGAAGAACATATGTACAATAACATGTCAAACGAAGACGAGCCAAAAATTGTTATTTCTTCACTTATACAGTTTTTGTGTAGTCATCATATATAAATCAAAAACAATACTGAAAAATATGTGTTGTAATGTGTCATTACTATGTGTTAACATACAAGAGCTTCATTCAAAGAAAACTTTGGCTACAATCACCTGTTACTGCAAAACAGCAGGTTCAAGAACTAGTTTCAATTTCAGTAAAAGACAAATGTTTCCATCATGGATGAGTATGCTATGACACTAAAGAGCCAAATGAACAGCTTTTCTTAAACATGGACCGTATACCGTGGTGGTCTGTCTGTTCTCTCTGCACCAGAGACCAACAGAAGACTGTCGCCATTGAAACAGACTTTGAGTAATTGAAACCATCAAGTCATTAGAAGCAAATGAAAGCTTCAATGCTGTCATGAAGATGAAAACCAAGTGGAAGATGAATACAGAAATTATGTTAAAAGGGGAAGTGTTGCCATCTGGTTGTGAGGCTTGATTCCCAAGTCCCTGGGACGACCAACACACCTTTCTGAGTGGAGTTTGCATGTTGTCCCCATGTCTACGTGGGTTTCCTCCGGGTGCTCCGGTTTCCTCCACCCACAAAACATATTAGGCTACTCCTGCCATTGCTCTTGATCAAGGCATTAGGCAGAAGACCGGGAGTTGGTCCCCAGGTGCTCGTGTGTGTTTGTTTGAGTGTGCATGTCAGTGCTGCCCACTGCTCCTCATAGTTTGGATGGGTTAAATGCAGAGAAATAATGTGATACAAGAATAAATAAAGTACAGTGCTTTGTTTCTAAATACTTTTATGAGAGAGCACCTTTTACAGGGATTCAGATGTCTGCCTCAATTATTTTTGAATGTGATTGTTTGTGTTGTCATGTTTACATCAAAAAGCACATCATAACATGACACAAGTTGTAATCAATTGACTTGTAAAACTGTTTCACTCTGCAATTTTTATAATGTACATACTGAAGACAATGAAAACAGCCTCCCTAATATCAACTCCCTCCAGTCTTAAAAGAATCAGCTAACGCCTTGTCAGTAGCTGGAGCTACAGCCTCCCTGTAAATTAGCATCGCTTACTGAACCAAATCTGTTTTGCATTCCGCAGCAGTTAAACAAATTCGGTGGTAACTTCGAAAATGTAATCGTGGATGCATTGTTTTGTATACAACCTTCCAATGCAACCAAATCAGTGGCGGAAGCACTGTTTGTATGAGATAAAAACTGATGACATGTTTACCTAGCAGAAGAAGCTTCAGTTCTCTCCTTGCATCTCTCTTGTCTCGTCGTAGTTGTTTCTCGATCTCTGCGTTGATTCGTTTGGACTCCTTCGCCTCCTCACTAAGGCAACAAGCCATCATGGACTCTAAAGTCATCACCGCCAGAGCCGAAAAGCCCGAGTATTAAGGGCCGCCGGGCTACACCGCACACAAAGTAACAAATAAATATAATCCCCCCCTCAGTGACAAGTCCACACACTGATAATGGGACTTGATACCTTCTTGCAAAAATTGGCTTCCTTTTTGATGACAGAATTGCTGACAAGTGTCAAATATTTGACAGCTTTGTTAAAGTGTCGTGTAAATCCCCAGGCAAATGAGGTAGACACCTGGCTGACAACTAATTGAACACGTTGTTTGTATGTAAAAATCTTAAACGGAGGTACAAATTCGATTCTTGTTGAAATTAAGTTTAGGCAACTCGCTAACTGGCCTGTAAGCTAAATGCAGCTAACGTTAGAACTAAGCTAGCGTGACAAGTTGATGAATTTACCAACGAGTGAAATGTTTCCAGCCCTGCTGCTTAGTCCCTAAATATGGTACCCTTACGATTCACCAAAAAACACGTTTTCATTACTTTAAACTACCAACTTCGGTCCCAGAAGTAATGGGACTCCCTTGGCTGCCGTTGCCACATTTGTACAATCCCTGTACTGGTTGCCCGGCCGAGTGCGAGCCTAGCCGCCCCGCAACCAAAACCGTACGCCCGCGCAGCGAAAAAGAGCGCCCGTCAAACTGTCCATCAAACCGCGGGGCTAACACACTGTCTCAAACACACGATAAACGAACACGCCTGTAACCGCCCACATGAAATACCAGCGTTCCAGCAGTGGCAAGCGACAGTTGGTTATCCTGTTGAAATGTGGTGGCAACCAGTGACCAGGATAGCTAAATGGGCAGGCTAATTGTTAGCTAGAGCCGTTAGCTCAGCTAGCCATCACTGAGAGTGCAGCCAACTGGCTAAAAAGCAGAAAGCTCAGTGTGACAGAGGCGCTCCATTCTTCCGAGCTACTGTTCTCCAAACGACGAGGCCCGTGCCCAAAGCGCAAAAAAAAGAAAATGTCTTGACTGTCAAATGGAGCCGTGTAGTCCGTACATTTTATCGCCCCTGTTATTTTTTTTCCTAGTGGTGGTCGCTCCTCGTCACCCACTCAGCCCCGGTGTGGCGCTGTTGGTGACGTACCTTGGTATTCAGTTGATTGACAGACGCAGAGCCACTGATAAAAAGGTGAAGTGGGAGTTGTGGGCGTGGAGAAAGTGATATGGTCCTTCAAGTTTGGTTGAGAAGGCTTCCTTTTGGAGGCGTGTTAGAGTTTGACGGAGCAGGCAACGCCCATCTACTGTCAAACGCCAAACAGCCACCTGTACAATGCAACGCATAACAGTACATTCTGTACACGCGAACAAGTATGAACACATCAACCGTGTCCTGTTATAGATTTCTAGTGTTCCATTTATTTTTCTGATGTCATTGAAATGACATTGAACTGTTTCTGTTTCTGTTCTGTTGGAAGCAAAAAGGCCTAAATAATAATTTAAATAATGACAAAGCAAAGTGGTGAATGTTTGTGTTTGTTAACGCTTTAAAACTGGTAATGGATTTATAATTAAATAATTTTTACGGTTAACGATTCCTTATTTGAATAAATTTGGATAAGTTTAACAGACTTTTTCACATTTGTACTCCATACATAATTCAGCATACACAAACAAAAGTCTCCTGAATTTCCGGGAGAAGTTGCAATATAAAATCCTAATATCCTCCACAATGAGTGGAAATTTTAACTTTTACCTTAAAATTCTCTTTATTCTGGATTTATGGGTTATCATTTTATGCATCCTAGTATATATAGTAGCTTTGCATTTCATTAGAATTTTTTTTTTGTTAAACTCCTGGGTTTGTGAAGATGATTGCAGTGATGTTACCTCGCACTATAAGAGGTTAATTCGAGGTCAAAATATACAGAATCTTTTCAATGCCTAACAATAAACCGTAAACGAGCTGACAGCGCATATTTTGAAAGCGAATAATTACTTTATAGTCGTTTCATAACCTGTGAAATTTACCGCAAAATTATCTAGTCAAGTATTATGATCTCAGTCGTACCTGAATTGACCCATATAAATTTAGCAGGAATGCTGATTGAAATTACTTTTCGTTTGATTCATTTAATGTTGTTGAGGCAAGCGACATCTGGTGGACATATTATGTTATTGCAAAATCCCTCCCGGACGCTGTCTTTTACTTTTGCCAGAAAGAAGTAAACTGCATGAAACAATGTGTAACTGAACCTAGTCACGCTCCATACACGTTCAAATGTTCAGTAAAATAAATTATCACTTGAACATATGGGAATAAGTGGACATGGATGGATTAAAGATTAATATGGGTTTTAAAAGCTTCCTGTGTTAACACACATGAACAATCAACTAGAAGTATGAAGAGATTCGGATGTTAATCACTGCTACGTGGCATGCTTGGTATGATCATCTTCAGACATGACTCATGAGATTACAGTCCAACCAGCCCACGGCTTATGGGTTTTAAGTCAGGCAGCAAACCACGAGTGAAGCTTGAAAAGTGACTTGGATGATAAAAGAAAGATACTGATGTGAAGATGAAAGGAAATAGCCTGCCTCTATCATTTCCACTGGCTGTTGTCAGATTAATCATTTATCATCTTTGGTTTCCCACAGCACCCAGTACCAGGGAGCAAAGTCTCCTGCACCACACTTCCTATGGCCCTGCTGCCTCCATGGTCACCTAAAGAATAATGCAACCAAAGGGTCTTCTGAGTCTATGAGCCAGCAGCAGAGCACTGCATACAGATTTGTTTCTGCTGGCAGGAGGAACCAGATTCTTTCTTTCTTTCTTTCTTTCTTTCTTTCTTTCTTTCTTTCTTTCTTTCTTTCTTTCTTTCTTTCTCTCTCTCTTTCTTTCTTTCTTTCTTTCTGAAGATATTGCCAGTATTCTGAAGACGTTTTTGCTATTGCAGTTTTCATTGAGTTTGGAATCTGATTCAAATAGTTTCTCTGTAACAAATGGACAGGAAGCCACTTTGATTTGTTGTTCTTAGAGTGACAGACTAACGAAAAAAAGGATCATATGCCAGCAGAAAGTGGAAAATTATTCTGTAATCAACTGAATTTTACAGAACTTTCTCTTTTTTTCCAGCATTGTGTCTGATTCAAATGAAGAGACAATCTATTATTAAATCCTTTAGCCAGTAAATGTTTTTTTCATATATTTGATTTTTGAGACCCAAGATTTTTCCTGAAAGAACATCCAAGAGCAATAATATGGCTTACTGGGGTGAATGACAGAGATGAAATGATTAGAAATTCACAAACAAAGATGTTGTAGCCTTTGCAGTGCAAATTGGGGAGCAAATTAAATCCAGATGAATGAATGAATGGATGATAAATATTTCTGTAGACGGCTAAAGGTTTAAATGAGCATGCCTAAGTGTAACAAAAGTGTTATAAAAGTGTTTGCAAAAGATATCTTTCAAGCATAATGTGAACCATATTTATAACGTACCACTATAAAATGTATATGTTGCACAAGCAAAGGTTTACATTCACTGAGATACAATGCAGCGTTCAAATCTCGTATTACACAACCTGGTTCCTATGGCAACGTGGAGCTCAGGTGATCTGAATATGTGGGACCATGAAAGCCTGGACAAACCGGTTTTGTTGGCTAAGACAAAAGATTGACATCCAAATAGCAAGTGAGGAGGAGGAGTGACAGAATGTTATTTATGTACTTCAGCCAAGTATGGAAAAGACTTAGAAAATTCATAACTTGCTGCCCTAATAAAATGTGCTCCTAATCATTATTTTTATAGTACTATCACATGTGTATCATAGGATTACTGCACGTTAAACGGAGTCCGTATTTCACTTATTCGAACCTCTAAAGTTAGTTTGTTCAAGTCTTGCTTATAGTCTCTCTCTTTCTGTCTGTGTGTGTGTGTGTGTGTGTATAAATCAGCGGCACTGCTGTGCTAAGGAACAGATGATCACACGAAACTTTATCCGCAGCTCAGTGCTCTCCACTCCTAAATTTCAGGAAATAAACGGAATACTATTTCCTGTTTACAGTTTCAAAATAAATTAGACTACAGGTGGTGCGCAACAACGGTAACAATTATTGGAATATAAAGTTACCACCAAAGTAAATTTAGCAAGTTTATTCGAAAGGAATTACTGCAAACACACATTCAACAACTTTCAGAAAAAAATCTTCCTCCTAAACTGATATGTGTGCTATGAATTAATGCACCACCACCGCTGCTGATACCATTACTACTGCGGTGACTCATCATGCTCTTATTTTGAAGGCACGCAGCATCCTATTACGACGCCGTTCTACGTGTTGAGCGCGCGCCTGACGCAGCCTTGTGGCCCGAAGCGCATTCCTCCTGCGGAGTGTTTTCATGGACTACTGAGCTGTTGCACATTCCAATATAGGTGCGGTGGACTTTCCCGAGCTACAGGTTGTTCAGAGTGACTTTACACGTCTTTAAAATCCGAGTCAGAAAAAAAACATTCTTTCTGCGCCTGAGTTCTTCAGCGGGCGCCGATTGCGCAGCTGGGGTGGACAGACTGCGTGGGGACATGGACCGCGACAAGAAACAATTGTCCCAACCAGCTCATCTTCTCGGAGTTTGAGAAACACATTGAAGAGAGGTATGAATACTGTTTGTTCTGTTTGACGGGCTTCAAACCTTGAAGTCATCGAAATATTAAAGTGAGATCAGATCGGTAGGGGTGACATTGTTAACAGTGAGTACAATCAACTCGAGTATGATCAGTGGTTAAAGTACAACACTTTCAGACGGGGCTTTTCGGGGATTACAGTGTGTTAAAATAAACCCTGACAGGCGTGATTTGTTATGTAGATAAAACAAACATAAAACTCGACAACCGCATTATTGTGAGTCATTATCAGCTAATTACAGATGACTATTCATTCACAGTGTGCTTTCAGATCTTTTGGAGATGGCGGGCTGTTGTCCGTGGCTCAGACGCACCTGTGTGTGCTGTCTGTCCGAGGATGAGAAGAGGAGTATCGCCGTGGACAAAGAAATCAAGAGGATCCTCCACCAACAGAAGAAGATGGAGCGAAGGGAGATTAAAATCCTCCTCCTGGGTCAGTCATGCACCACACATGATCAGTTTTAAAGTTTGTGACAGTGATACACTCATCTGTAATGAAGATGAATGCAGGAACACATGACATTCAGATTAGAGGTGCTGGGCCTGTTTTCAGTGTACAACCAGCAGTCCAGAGACAAAGCTATGAAAAGCATGTGTCACTGTGTGAGTATGTCAAGAATGGGCCAGATTAGGATTTGTTATAGTTAGGGACAATGGTCCTGCAGCACAGAAAGATACAAGCCTGATCTGCTGTGAGTTTCATGATCCTGCCCCGGACCGATCAGACTGAAATAATAATAATAACTAATACTTTAGTAATGAAATAAAATAATTCAGTTTGAACTCATAAACACTGCTGCTAGAGAAAGGCTGAATTTGATTGAAGCTGAAGATTCCCAACAGCTGAGAATAAAATACATTTATGATATATTATATTTATATTACATTAAGGAAAGGAGCAGAACAAGCGTGGAATTTATCAATTTTATTTTGAATGAAGGATAGGCTCATATCAGGCAACACATTTCCCAAAGTGTTCTTGTGCTAGGCACTTAATCCATCATCTTCTATACAGTATGTAAAGAACAACATCCAATCCACATAGAAAGGATCAAATCAGCGCCCCTCAATATATAAACTTACAACATAATTAAACATTATTGACTTTCATTAAATATAGATCTAAGATCATTATGAACACACCTTCATAATATTAACAGTAATACTAATAAGGTAATTCAGAAATCATGTGAGCAAGTGGGTCTAAAACCACTAAGGAGGAAGAAGAGCAGAGTTACTTACCGTCAAAGGCACCTGTCATAATATGTGTCGTAATCGTGTGCTATGAGTATTTCACATATTTTGTTAGCTATGTTTGAACTAATAATGATCCTGCTAATCACTGAGTGGATGAGTGTAGGAAAAATGGAAAAACTATAAAGGTTTACTTCCGTGCTAATGGATTTTTTAAAAGCTTAAAAGCTTAAGATCTTTGTTGATTATCCAGAACATACTGGTTTCATTTTTGTTTTCCAATAAATTGTTCCTGGTTATTATGTATTTATTATGAGCTGACACGACAATTTAGGAGCCTTTCCCTCTTTGTCTTGAACATGTATACGTAGAAATCCATGGACATCCTATTCATCAAGTTTGAGTTAGGAACTGATTATGTGCCACTCAAAGTTTGATTCTGTTCATTACATTTAGAGGACGGGGGCTGCAGCCTCTTTTTGGGCCTTTTAAAACCACAACAAAAACTGAAAACTTTGAGACTAAAGCACAGATCTCTTCAGTTTACCTCATTTTCATGTTTGAGGCCACGTTTGTGATGTAAAGTTATATAGAATATTGCTACCTGAATTCAGTCATTATCTCCTTTCTGTGATGCTCAGGAGCCGGGGAGAGCGGTAAGACCACCTTCATCCGACAGATGAGGATCATCCATGGCAAGGGCTTCTCAGAGGAGGAGAGAAAGACTTTTGCCAAATGTATCTTCCAGAACATCTTCACTGCCATCAAAGCCATGACGGGAGCTATGACAACCCTCAGAATCCCCTACTCCAATCCAGAGAATGAGGTCCCACTTACATGCACAGACCACAAACATTCACACACAGCTACACATAGACACACGCACAAATGCATCTAGTCTGCAGGTATGTGAGGTAACGCTCACACTGGTGTGTTGTCATTTCATGCCCACATCAAACAAAAGAAACACGTTGCCTATTGTGTGTGAAGGCTGTATTTTGGTAATATCACTAAAAAGACATGCTTGTAATATCACCATCAACACACACGTTGAGTTTCAGCAGAGTAAAAAACCTCCTCACACGCTGTGACTTTCACTGTACACAGATATACGCAAAGTGGCTACAGGATGTAAACACAGTGCACGTGGCCGAGCTGGAACGGGGCTACGTGGACGCAATCCGCCGCCTCTGGACAGACCAAGGTATCAGAGCGTGTTACAGCCGCCGCTGCGAGTACCAGCTGCTGGACTCCACAGAGTAGTGAGTAGCTACACACACGGTGCACTGTCAAAACAGCAAATCCGGCATTTATAGGAGACTCCACATCACAAACATTACCACGATGATGAAATTCATAATACAGGGAGCTCTCACAGGGTGTTTCACCAAACGTCTGAGATAAATCACCAATATTTGTGGAAACCAAAAAGAAAACACGCATAGACGACAACCAGTGTAATTTTACAAAAAATGATTTACACAAACATCAGTTCAAACGATTCTTAACTGGCAAAAGCTTAATTGACAGAAACCAGAATTAAAATTGAAAACATTTAAAGAATATATGGGGCGGCGGGGCTTAGGTGGTAGGGTGGTCGCCTAGTGATCGAAGGGTTGCAGCTTCGATCCCCCCCGCCCGTCCATGTCGAAGGTCCCTGAGCAACACCCTAACCCTGAATTGCTCCCGACAAGCAAGTGGGCCTTGCACGGTTACCTCGGCTGTTGGTGTGTGAATGAGTGTATGAATGGGTGAATGAGAGGCAAACATTGTACAGTGGTTTGGATAAAAGCGCTGTATAAATGCAGTCCA
Organism: Brotula barbata; assembly: GCA_900303265.1. Taxonomy (NCBI): domain Eukaryota; kingdom Metazoa; phylum Chordata; class Actinopteri; order Ophidiiformes; family Ophidiidae; genus Brotula; species Brotula barbata. The sequence continues at coordinate 50,013 of OMNV01002247.1, forward strand.
TTTACCAATATATTTCTCCTGGTAACTCAGTTACAAAGTTACAAAACGTTGTCACTGTATTTACTAGAATATGAAAAATATCAAATTACTACATAAATATTGAAATCTGCAAATATAAGCATAAAAGTTAATGTCTAAAATGGTCATATTTTCTGTCCAAACACATAATTAATCTGGTTTTGTAAAGTGTTTTTCGCCCTGGCTTTTTTGTGTTAAATTGATTTTGCAGCTTTGCTACATGAGATTTTTACTCTCCAGTCGAGATTATCCCTTCATCTTGTCTTCTTAGACCACCGGAGGGGGCTAAACCCTTAGAGACGCAGTATGAATCCATGTGTCAGCCATGTTGAAATGTCTAGATGATGATCAGGCCTTTTAAGAATACAGACAATGAAACTGGTTACACTGATCGTACTTTGAGATAAGCGTCTTATGACTTGACAGTGTAACCATTCACAAAGTGACAAAGACTTAGACCAAGTCATTTTCATTATAGACTGGTGCTCAAAACATCAAACGTGTCTGTGAAAAAGGGCTGCGCTCAGCCTACATCTGTTTTCTCTGTGTCCTCCCGTGTGTTTACCCAGCAGCTCTGTCATCGTGGTGCCTGCATGATAAGAGACAGGCAGTGAACATTAGTTAATGACAGGCAAGATCAACAACGCCCATAAAACATCTGCACACAGGATGATTCATATGGACTCTGTCCACCCCTTTCTTGTGTTTCCTAATCATCAGTCAATCATTGTATGCATTTTGTCACGTCAGTGTGATTAACGTCGACGAGGCGTCATGGGTTGTATAATGTCTGTATCTATAGGTCTCGTCAAACTATCTCATCCGCTTCCTTTTTCTTTTCTAGCTTTTTGAGTCATTTGGACCGCATCTCTGCCCCAGACTACATCCCCACCGAACAGGACGTGCTGCGAGTTCGATTCCCCACGACGGGCATTCATGACTACGCCTTCAACATTAAGACCATCACACTAAGGTTCCTATCCTTGGGTTATTTACCTACTGGTCGCAGGAGTTAACGTAATACAAGCACTATTCAGCGCACTGTGAAAAAGCACTATTGACTCTTGCAGAGGCTTTGTCTGTCCACACCTGTTCAGATAGAACAGGATCACATTCCCGGTGGCCTCTGTACAATGTGCCCGCCGGGAAGTGAGGTGTTGCTCAATATGCTTTCATCCCATGTGTTGGCTTTGTTTGTTCCTGGGACAGGGAGGGAGTTCTGGTTTAAAATTAGCTCATAAATAAAGCCATGACTTATAAATAACAGATTTAATAATAGTAGCTACATGAGCCTTATGAAAACATGGAATTATCATAATATGTTGGGCTGAGCTTTCCCTCATTTGTGTTCCATTTAAAGGCTCTATCCACTATAATTTTAATTATTTAATTAATTAATTAATCCTTTTTGTAAATGCTCTGGGAGATCTTATTTTTTAAAGCAAATGGACATCTGCGGTGTTTCCCAAATAAACCAAGTCATTGCCAAGGTCAACAAATCTTGATGAATGAAAACAAACATAAATAGATCAAATAGATGTTATTCTTTCTTTTTATTCATAGCCTCACTGCTCCTTTTCCTTTGTTTCCTCACAGGATTGTGGATGTGGGCGGCCAGAAGTCAGAGCGTCGGAAGTGGATTCACTGTTTTGAAAATGTGACCTCTCTAATGTTCCTGGCTTCGCTCAGCGAGTATGACCAAGTCCTAGAGGAGCGAGACACAATTGTGAGAACCCTGTCTCAACATCTGAGATCTACTCTGTTGTTATAACCACTTGTTGGACCCATTACACCGCACCTCAGTTCTCCACCAGGTGTCAATGTTGCATTAGAAAAATAGAGTCCCTGTCCCCTCGTCGCCTGCGCTAACCTCTCTCACCTTCTGTCTACTCCTCCATCCCTCCCTCCTTTCCTGTCACTAAGCTGTTTATCTCTCTGGACCATTTTTTATTCAGCCAACACATTCATTAACCTCCACCGTGCCCCATGTGCTCCATATCCCCTATACGCCCCCGCCTCTCTTCTGCCTTCTCTTCTCTGGGCCTCTCCTTCGCTCAGGTTCCTCCTCATCCATCCGAATTTATTCCACATTCCCTGAAAATGAGTATTTTTCTTTCCATCTCGCTCCATCCCAATCTCTCAAAAGCCCACAGTCATTTTTCTTTATCTACCTTAACAAGATTCTCTCTCGCTCTTGTCTGTGTACAGAACCGTATGCACGAGAGTCTGGCCCTGTTCTACACCACCATCCATTCCCCTTGGTTCCTCAACACCTCCATCATCCTCTTTCTCAACAAGACTGACATCCTGGCTGACAAGATCCAGACCTCTGACCTTCAGAAATACTTCCCAAGCTTCACAGGTGGGCTGTGTGTATATTTGGTTCTTTATGAACTAGATGAGGTACCTTTTGTGTGTGTGTGTGTCTGTGTGTGTGTGTGTGTGTGAGTCAAATTTCTGAACCAATCCAACAGAATTGGATGGACGGCTGAACTGAAATTGGTGACTCAAAACAGGAAATTGCTGCCGAATTATGATGAAAGTGTGGATCTTTTTTTAGTAAAACATAACATTTTCCTACCAATTTGGTTTTGGCATGAATGTCCACCACCTACGGTACTGAGTGGAAACAATCCACAGGCTGTCGTTGCAAAAAAAAAGTTTTAAGTGGTTTCAACTCTGTCCACTTTTTACTCGCTTGCTCTTATGCTTTCTTGTTATTTCTCTCTCTCTCTCACACTCTCTCTCTCTGTCTCTCTCACACACACACGCTCTTGCACATATATGCACACATTTGCAAACGCCTTACTTGCAGATAATCGGTGTGCCTAATGATGCGCCTCTGCAACCTATAGCTGCACCGCTGAGACAGGCTGTGAAGTGTCACCCCATCGGTCCGTCATCCCCTCCACCCTACCTTCCATCCCCACCACCATTCTCTCTCCCTCTGTTACCCATGGCAACCACAGATAGCTACCGTGCTTCCTTCACACAAGGCCCACCTGCCCCACCCCCCACACCCCAACCGCACACACGCGAAATTGTGTGTATGTGTGTCTGTGCATGATGGGAATGAGTGATTATTTCTGTGCCTGTGTCCATCTGTGTGTGTGTTGTGTGTAGGGTAAAATAATGACTCATACAGTGTCAAGCTCTTCGATGTCCATTTAACCTTAATGATAGCTGGGAGCGCTTTGTGTAATAGTTGCAGCCACTAGATGGTACCTGCTGCTGCTAATGTGGCTGTGTTCCCGTATGAACACTGCCACTACACCCGCATCTGTCACCTGTACACACATGAAACTTGGCAGATGGCTCACTTTGCTCTCACACCCATGTGCTGGTGGCACGATGCCTAAAAACACACAACATTCTGATGATGTAACTTGGATTCTAAGAATTACGCACAGCGCGTGACCATGTGACATCAACTGGAAATAAACAGGAGAATGTGACGATGGAGTGACTGTTCACCAGCTCGTCATCATTTGATATATTTTGCGACATTTGCTCCAAGTGAAGTTCTGCTGCTCCCAATCTAAAGTTGGGAAACGGGAAAGAGAGATTGAAAAGTGCACAGTGTGCGGATTGCATTTGGTGTTCAAACAGTCAACAGGCAAAACTGGAAAATTAACTCATCCCGTTGTTGTCAGAGAGGGTTTGCTACCTTTAAAAATCCCTAACTACACCTACACATCTTGGATTAAGCATAACAGCCTCACCTGTGCCGAGACGACTGCAGCGCTCAACACTAAGAGACATAATGGATTCACAAATTGAAGGGTCGCACACACCCCAGGCTACATTAGGACATTGATTTCTTCCCTTTCACGTGTTTCCTTGGAATTTTTGTCTCTATGACAACAAAGGACAAAATTAACTCATAATTTTGTTTGCCTTTATAATGTAAGATTGTTCAAAGATGGCACCAGAATTAATTTTCCTATACTGGGCGAATCATTGGTGTCAAAGAAAGTGATGGACGCGCATATTTTTCTCATGTTTTTGTTTTCTGAAATGTAATGTAATGTAATTTTATTTTCTCACACAAAACGAATTCCCTTCTCTGTCCTTTGTCCAATCAGGTAAGAGACAGGATGCCGAGGACGCCAAGAACTACATCCGCAAGATGTACGAGCAGCAGGCGCTTAAACGTGACACCAGGGATGAGTGGAAGACTCTTTACCCGCACTTCACCTGTGCCACCGATACCAACAACATCCGCAGGGTCTTCAGCGACGTCAAAGACACCGTGCTGCTCAAGTCTCTCAGGGACTACGGAGTCATTTGAACTCTCTGATGGGAGTTATTTACCTGAGTGGAATGAGGCTGCCACGGAAGCCTTTTGACACCAATAGGCAGCAATCTTCAGAATCATCAGACTGGTGCCACCTTTTTGTTTCTGCCCACCTTTCATCGACTCCGTCAGCATGAAGGATTTTGGCAGAGAGAGAGAGAACAGGCAAGCTTGTACTCCTTACAACTGTTGGACTCGTGGAGGGGTTTTGGGATGCACTGTGACTTCTGATCAGGGAGGATGGAACCAGCAATCAGGCTCTAATCATCAGCCTCAAGTTATCACAGCCAGCAGCTTTTTCACTCATTTTGTGTCTTTATTTATGACGATGAAATGGCTGTGCACAGAGTGACTGAATGGATCCATAATTGAAGCAGGAGCAGAGATGCTATGGAGTGCTGTGTTGCTATTAATGGAGTAATGACTTTTTACAAGTGGAGATGGGGCCACGAAAACCCACCCCCAACAGACACACACTCACACGCACAAAACCATTACACCATAATTCTCCGCTGCGGGAATACACGTGTTCGCACACATTCTCATGGCAACACTCATGCAAATTGCATATACACAGACTCATTTTTCTCACTTAAAGCAAACACACGTTTCATAGTTTAACAGTGTGGATGATTAGTAATCACTGGATTCCTCCCCCTTTGCTGTTCAGTGCCAACAACTACTGTGTGTGTTCGTGTTACACCGACTACATATAATGGATCTGTGTTAACAGATCTGTAAGCCACAGTCATACAGTCTTTAATAATTATAATGCATGAATATTATATATCACGGCCCCTGTGGAGTTTCTCACACTGTGCAATGTCAGCAATATACATTCATCTCCATTGTTTTTCATAACTTCAGCTGGGGCGGGCACTGTTTTATTATCTAAAAGCAGGTGGAGTCATTTCCACTTTGGGCTTGGTGACTCCTTTGAGTCACATGAGCATCACTGGAGCTTTTTGCACAACACCTCGCACCTTATTGTTGATATTGACTCAAAGACATCATCAAGCTGCATTGCTTGATGATGTTAAAACTGAGAAAAAGATGAGAACAGGACTACAAAAAACAGAATCAAAAAGGGATGTGGACAGTAACGATCCACCTATACAAGCAATAGGTTTACCCAACACAAGCACAATTTATTCTATGTTTTGCAAGTGAAACGTTAATATTGAATGGTGTACCAAGAGACAGGAATCTGGACCCTGGGCTATGATGTTGGAGCAGCAGGGTGGTTTGGTGTTTAAAGAACCCACCTGTTGTTGTTATGCACCCTGCTGAAGTGCCCTCGGACAAGCGGGTGTCCCTAATAGTGGCTCGTTCACTGCCGTTGTTGTTTGTTTTGTCTCTTCTCAGTTGGAGGGGAGAATTTACAGCTAAATACTTTTATGGTTTCAGTCCAAATTGTAATAACATACCGCAGAAGGCACTTTCATTTTTATTTATCTGTGTCTCTGTGACATAATTTGCCCTCTCCCCTGAAATATCTCAGTTTATCCAGGTCCCCTTATTGTCTCATTTCCATGCTAATGTTCACTTGAATCCAACAGTAACTTTCTACGCATAAGACTTTTTGAGAATGTTCATTTGGAAACTTTTCGCTGAACTTCAGAGTGGCATTTCTCTAAAGATTCCTCATTTTCATCTCTCTGGCTTCATTAATGATGTCAGCTCGATATTTGTTCACTTTCCGTGATAACAGCTGCTGCGAGGACACAACGAGTGCACGTTATGAAAATCACTACCTTAATTTTGAACACAAATCGCAGCTGGGCACTGCATCAATAGTAATAATAACTTTAAAAGGTCAGGAATGATGGATTGTGACTGGTGCGGCCTGTGATTGAACTGCCTCTTCAAACAGGGATACATTCAGCAGGCAGTCTGGGATATGGTTGGGGATATTAATCTGAGGTGCTCGTGTCAAGTTTGTATCCATGTGTTGAGAAGGTGATCAGAGCGATGATCTCTACCCGTTTGTGCATCACGTGTTAAGTGTGTGTTGAGTGGAAAATGACACTGTGATTTAGATTTCTTGATCTGCCTGCTGTTTTGTAATTGCATATGATGGGTTTTAACCAGTGCCTTTAAACGCCATTGTATATTTTTTTTGTACATTTGACACTTTGAACATAACTGATGACAAATGTGCTGTTGAAGGATTTATTCACTGCTGTATTTTTATATTGTTTACCTGCAGATAATAAACTGTGAGTAGGGAATTTGATAGATTTAGTACTTTTTGGCTTTGGGAAAACTCATATTTGGTGACAGTGAATTGTGTAGACTTTGGTGAAGAAAGTGGGCAAATATTTTTTCTAGGTAATATTAAAAACAAACTTTTTAAACACACACACTCCTCTGTTTGGTCTTGGTTTTTGTTTCACGATGATGAGTCTGTCTGTCTGTCAGTGATGTGTTATCCTAACATCATGCCACTGCTTTCAGTCATACCCAGGTGTTGCCACACAGATTGCAAATAAGACACAGGAATTTTTCATGCTTGATTAATTCACAAAAACCAGTATGTCTCGTTGTGTGCTGTCCATGAAAACAGGCTAAGCGTACCGTGTTAGCCTCACATAGTCAGAGTTACTTCTGGGGCTGCACCTTTGATGTGGGTGGCTCACCTCCCCTGATAAGCAGCCAGGAAGTCTCAGATTTCAGACTGGTCCAACCTTTAGCGTCTGCTGTAGTCTAAATTGGAACACTAAAATCGTATGTCGCTTCTTTTCAACCAGACGAAGCCATCAAGACTGCTTAAAGGTCTGTAGAAGCTGACAGAAAGAGCTCTATTTTAGGACAAATACAATTTTGTATGGCTGACATTTCAAAATGATTGATTCAGCCATGGCTGTGTGTGAATGACTCCAAAAAACGCACACGAGTGAAGAAGAAGAAGCAGAAGAAGAAGAGGGCCTTGACAACGGGCGAGAAGCCAAACGTCGGTTATCCAGGCTGAAAATGATGGAGAGGGACATCTTCAGCTGCCCCTCAAGCAGTTACAGTATTGATCAGCTCCCATCTCAGTCGAACGAGTCTGGGCCCTGAGCGCTGGGTAAGAATCATAGTGTGTGTGTGTGTGTGTGTGTGTGTGTGTGTGTGTGTATGTCTGCAGCAGCTGAGAATGTTCTCTTGTTGTTCTTTTTGATGTTTTGCTGACTGGTTTGTTGCTATGGACTGCTGTTGTTGATAAGAGCCAGCCAAAGCCTTCCATTTCCATTAATGTTCCCCAAAGCAGACAACTCACTTACTGTGCACTTATCAAACACACACAATCACATACAGATACACACCGATTCTGCACCTGCATCTCAACAATAACTCCCAAGATTACTGTTTGTCTGTGGTTACAATGCAGGCTGGATGCAATAAGGTGGACACCTGCAAAAACAGCCAAGGAACAAACACACCACTTGAAAAACAACCTATAATGTACTTAAATACTGTATTTTAAGCATAATTTGGAGGCGCTGATATGCAATTTCATTCTTGGAGATTTTCAGCTCAGAAAGGAAATAATCCGATTTTCACGACATGCACTGTATTTGGTGGCAGGATTTGCTGTTTAATTTGTGTGCATAATTTGTGCTCGCTGTGCTAAGATTGTGACGTACAAACCCAAACGAACAGTTGGATGGCACAGAGCTTTAGCTGTTATGTAACAGGTTGAAGAAGGCTGGAGAATTTCCACTTACTGTAGACAGGCATGGAAAGCCTCAACAACTGTGAACCCACCAAACCTCCCCAAAACAGAAATACCAATAGATTTATATCAACTCTAAAGTAACACAATTGTTGAGAAATTCCCAATATTCCAAAGATACCAAAAGTCTTAATTTTATGAAATGAATAGTTAGGGAAATTAAAAATGCCACAAAATCTACAGAAGCCCTGAGAGGCAAGCAAAAAAACGTTTTTCAGATGTGCTCTTTTTTTTTCTTTTCTTTTTTTTTTTTACGTGTTTATTTTTGTAGATCTGATTTTTGCCACAATCGATTTCATATATTTTGATATATATTTTCTAATCTTTCAAGAACATAGTATTTCAATCGGTGCTAGTCTACCACTCCCGTTAGCTATGCCGACGTCAGCGGTCAGGCCGCAAACTAGTGAGGTTAAATCACAGCAGCACATAGGCAGGAATACGCCATTCATCCACTTACTGTTTTTTCGACGCTATTGCGTGTAGTCATTACTAAATCCCGTGTGATGCACATCTTCGTTACATTGTTGGAGAGAACTACGACGTTTTCAGTTTCGACGTGAACTGGAAAACAAGTGTGAGTAACATTTTCAGCGTCTCGGGTTCGAGTTCGGTTTCGGGTAAGATTCGGGTTCCGAGTTTGGCTTAAGGTCAGGTTCAGGTTAGGGACGGGTTTGGGCTCGGGCTCTGGTTAGGTTTAGGGTTTGGGTTAAGGTTAGGGTTAGGGTTAGAGTTAGGGATATGGTTAGGGTTCAGGTTAGGGTTTAATATATATATATATATATAGAAAACAAAAATAAACACTTAAAAAAAACAAGCAAATCTGAAAAACTTTTTTTTTCCTGCCTCTCAGGGCTTCTGTACAAATCCTTTACAAATGTCTCACTTAATTCATTCAGTTTTCATGGTTAAATGATGAGTGTAGAAATAGGAGATCTTATACGTTGGACAATCCAAAACATGGGTGATTTGGTGTCAATACTCTGACAGGGATTATTCCTCTCAGCAAGTAGATACTTTGTTCGTTGATAATGAACACATTTTACTGCAATGTTTACACTTAGAGTATGCAGTACTTTCTTATCTGGCATTGCATTTTGAGCAGCATGTCACCGTGTATTTCATCGCGTTTGCCCTTCAGTGCCTTACTCCTCCGTGTTGTATTGAATTGTATTACTGTGATTTGTAAAATGTTGCTGTTGCTGTGTAAACCCTCTGTATCTTTTCAAACACAGCTCTGAGGGTCTTTTCAAATCCACATGGGCACAAAGGGAAAAAAGCTGTGTGACAACACAAGAAATTAATCAATTTCCCAGCATGAACCAAAACTCTTTCCCAAAACAACTCCAGTATTCATAGTGGACGCCGACTCTTTGTAGGTCAATCCTCCACTGCTGTGTGCTGGACCAGAGACATTGCTCAACTCGGAGGAGTCAGGAGCAGCAACAACACGCTTCTAAATACCGGCCATCAATAAATGCTGCAGGATCTTCAACTTGGCTGGAAGTCAATATGACCTAGGCAGAGTGTCAATATGCAGTAGGCGGTGCGTTGGACAACAGGATCTGGACATTTCTACTCAAACTGAAAGTTCAAGTGCTCATCTATCTATCTATCTATCTATCTATCTATCTATCTATCCATCCATCCATCCATCCATCCATGTTCTGGCACTATTAAGGCTTGTTGTTAGTGAAAACATTACAGCTAATGATTCAGCAGAAGTTTCATGATCCGGCCGCTGCGATGAAAATAAAAATGATGCAAATGATGATGACGATGATAGGGATGAAGACAGACAAGAAGCAGACAGAAAAAAAGTCTCTGTCTGTTCTCTGTGCAGCAGCGTCTGGCATCAATTGCGCGGCGTGCATTAATGAGTTTCGGAGGAGCTGCTGTAGGGTTTTGGTTTATTAATGTGGTGAGGCAAGCAACACAAAATGTTCCCAATTAAAATGAAAATGAATTACAGGAGCGAGTCCCCTGTAGAGCCTGCATGTACCTTCCTGCGTGTCTCCAAATATCTGCCCTAAAGAACACCCAAAGCACAGCAGCCTGTACACATCGCCCCGCTCTGGAAGGACCACCACTCAGCATCACAACGTACGAGACAGGACGCCTCAGAACTGAGGACGTAACGTGGAGGGCACAGTATGGACAGTCTGAACCAAGAGACACAAGAAAATCTGTTTTTGTTTTTTTTATATTTCTGATCCTTGATTGATATAATAATAATATAATAATAATAATAATTATGAAGTTTTTACACAACAAAATCCATATTAAGGATTAGAGGGAGGTCCCCAACTTATAAAGTTGAGTCACTGTAAATGTAACGAGTGTCTCACGTACAGGTTTGACAATATGTAAGTTTGATTATGAAATAACGCATTGATTAGATGGCTGTAATCAGTTGCTCCAGGAAGCTTAAATGTTTTAACTGTGCCACAACAATAAAGTTGAGACGTGCTGCTGAGACATCGCGGTGCTTCAGAAGAGTTCCTCTTTGTCTTCTCTTTCCCCTCTGCATGGTGCCACTCTGATCTGCATCTAATGAAAAACAGGAATGAGAAGATAAGAGATAGCTGATCATCTGCTCTCACCTCCCGTAGGGCTTAAAGTTACAGCATGGCATACACACACACACAGACACACAGTGCCATGCACTTTATATCAACAGTAATATGTCTAAAATGCCCTCCCATCTCCACCCACACAAAGAGTTTGCAAGTTTCATAAAAGTTTTTTAATGCACCGGAGTCTGTGAGAGAAAATCTGTTTTCCCATCATGCAGCCTGACCGTGGACACCAGATCAAATGGGAAATAATCACAGCCAGAAGAGACACTGCTTCAATATGTGGTCCACATCAGGTCAGCAGCTCCGAGCTTCTAACTAGAAAGGGTCAGGTCTACAGCTCATTCCTCTCCCCGAGGGAATACACACACATACATACACACACACATACACACACTGTCTCTTTACAGCAGAATCCCCGTCTGTTAGATGAGTAAAAAGCTTTTAACCGATTGTTCTCTAAAGCGTGCTCAGGGAGATACCTTGGTTTCTCTACAACAACAAGTTCTCAAAGGATTTCTTAGTCCTTAGTAACTTCAGGGTAAAGTCTCATTTCATTTGAACTTCCTACACATAGAAAAGGTTTTATTTCCTCATTCCTACAGATTTTATGATTTTTTTTAAAAATCCTATTTTAGATGTGTTGGGTATCATTTGAAAAAAAATCTCCGTGGAATACATTCTGATATTTTGGTAGTTTTGGAGACTTTTGGAGTTTCGGTAAAATTGAAAATAAATCTTTACGAAGATGGATCCATTGGTGGATACCTTAGAGTTTAAGGCTTAAATGATTTCAACAGAACACAACAACAACATGTGTAAATTATTGACAAATAATCACTATTGCCAAAGGTTGCCTTCCAAGTTAAAATCCTTCCTCTCGCTCAGTAACTTAAAGATTATCTCGAATGCCTTGGATTACTACAGTGCTCTGTTTCAGGGAATCAGTCTGTCATTCCTGTCTGGCTTAGCTGGTACCAGGAAGAGCAAGGGCCTTACACCTGTACAGTCATCCCTGCACTGACTCCACATCAAGTACAGGCTCGAGTTGAAGCTTCTTTTATGTGTTCTTAAAGCTTTATACGGCCTGGCGTCTCAATATACGGCTGAGCTCCTCTGTCCCCTCTCTGATCCTCACACTGCTCCTGGTTGTCCTGAGATCGAGGCCAAGGGCAGAAGCCGCCCCCAAGCTTTAGAACGGTTCACCATTTTTTATTAACTGTTCCCCTCTGTAGAAACCTTTAACACTAAACTCAAGACCCAAATTTTCCTCAGGTCTTTGGCTGTCCTTGAGGTTTTATGATTTTTCTTTTACTGTGCTGTGCTTTATATTTTCCAGCTGTTCCTTTACTTATTTATCTGTGTATGCTCGTGGGATATATTGTTGTGCTTTCTCTGCTGCTCTTTGGTTGTTATCTTGCTATGTTATTTTATGTTATTGTCTTTGTGTTGACATGCTGTCACATTAATTAGATGCAACTTTATTTTTATACCGTCATTATACCAGCCTGTTTCATCCAATACTGTTGTTTCAGACTGGGAGAGTTGATTAAACTTATATTTCTCTTCTACCAGCACAAGTAGCACAAGACTGTACATTAAAAATTATTCATCATCTGGGGTTTAGCCCAGAATTATCGGATTCTGTTACAAAAACATGGACAATGGTCGCTCTCTATCTGCACCTTAATGCCTTCCTTGTACATCTGCAGTCTTCTCCCTTTTCCTTGTGTTTTCTGCCATTGTTCTTTTTATGTCTGTTTAACCAAACTGTGTACAGTACAGTCAGAACCGAGTGTTACTACCCTTGTGGTAACTTATAGTCGAATCGATCGAGTTTACCTTTGGGCGTGTATGCGGGAATACTGCATTCCCGTCCTGAGGGGAGTGATGACAAATACAAAGACAGATGGCGTGTATGCACTCTTCACTTTTCCCTACCAGTTTATGTCCCTGCCAGCAGGCCAAAAGTGGCACAAACTTTGGATCCCCAGGTAACAATCTCCCACAATTCGGCTTTATTGCACTGAGCCAGAGCCCAAACAGCAAGAATTAAAGGAGGCAATTCAAACAATTCATGTTGAGCGCTCTAAATGTTCACCACGGGCATGCTGTGCGCAGATATTGCAGACATTGACTTATTGCTGCTTTTTTCCTTTCCAGTATTAATTTCAGCAAGATTTGTGCTTACCGCAGTGTGACGAGATCAGGCCCAGATTACAGTCCAGTCATAGATAGTACCAGTCAGGACAACAGTGAGGATTATTCTGTGTTAATCCACAAGCAGACACAGTAGTATGAGAATGCAGACATGAAATAACCAGATCAGGTTTGGAGACCGGGCCTGAGCCGGGTAATAATCTGGGTAATAATCTCATCTGGCGTATCCTTCAGAATAATAACACACACCCACACACAGCCTTTTGTTCCTTTTCTTTGTCGAGGTCTGCAGCTGCACGAGAGTGTGTCAAGGTCGAACTGAGTAATGGGGTCTTGGATTGGACTTCAGCAGTCAGAGCACGAGCGGAGCCGGCAGTAAAACAAGTAATGCAACAACAAATGCACAACATTCACTTCATTTTCACGTGAGTTCAAATGTCAGTTAGACTCCAATGAAGGCAATAAATCAGGTTTTAAATGTCACGTCCCCTCATTTGCACGACCTTCCTCTTCCTCTAAAGACATGTTGCTTAGGTGAAATGGAATCCTTAATTTGCCCGGAGGTGTGAATGTGCCTCTCGCAACCCAGTCTGGATGGATGTAAACCAGCTTCATGTATATTTCATCAGAGGGAAGATTCTCCTCATTCTGCCTTTACAAAGCGTCTTCAGAGAACATCAGAATCCATAATGGCCGTCTAATTGGTTCAAGACGGCACAGCGACAGCTCTCTATGTTGATCATCTCTCTCCGCGGCTCTCCGTCTTTGCTTTGGCCTTCCTCCCTTTGGTTCCTTGTTCTTTTCGCTCTTTCAGCATATCTGTCTTTGCCATGTCTCTCTGCTCATCCTTATCTCTCTTTTTGTTTCTGTGGCTCTCCTTTGTCTTCTCAGCCATTCATCGTTTTGAATGAAGAGCAGATAGAGCACGGACATATCCGAGACAGACAAGATCGTTGTTCTTGGTCCAGCCATTGTGCTTGTAATGACACTCTGCACGAGCTTTCCCTTGACAATGCACGGAAAAAACATGGCAGGAGACTGGAATACCTGCACAATGTCCAGTACAAAGCCTCTTTCATATTGGTTACCTACATTTCATTCAGCGCTGACTCATCTGCAAAAAAAGCACTGAATATTACCAAGGATGCCTCACAGCACCCAGTCAAGCTGTCGTGGTGGTGTGTTAGTGAAATGAAAAGCATCTGATATTAAGTTATATACTGTATATCATAATGTTACATAAATGTTAACGTGAATAACATTTTCCAATAAATTGTTTAACTTTAATGAACACAAAGAGTCTAAAAAATAAAAATTGAGGCTGTTAGTTAGTTAGTTAGTTAGTAGTTGTTAAACTTAAGCCCTTAAGTATTAATTATTAATTGTATGCTGTTAGGTAAACCATTCCGGCATAATTTAAAGGACTTTGGATACATTTAATAGGCCTTTGAACACTTGTAACCCATCAATAATTCAGTATAACCACGATGAAAACGCCTAAAACCTCTTAATGGCCTTTAATTTGTCTTTTAAATAAAACTGTTTGATTATTTCAGTTATTACATCAAGAGATAATTATAAAGATGTTAAGAAAGAAAGGAGAGAGAAGAAAGAAGGGCACTTTATTGATCCCCGTAGGAAAATGAATTCTCTGCATTCTTACCGAGCAGTGGGCAGCCAACACATGCACATGCAAACACACACACACACAACAGCGCCCAGGGACCAACTTCAGATCTTCCTTCTGGTGCCTTGGTCAGGGATAATGGCAGGAGTGATGCCATAACCTAACGCACATGTTTTTGTGGGTGAGGGAAACCGGAGCACCTGGAGGAAACCCACACAGACACGGGGAGAACATGCAAAGTGGTCGACCCCGGGATTTAAACTCACAACCTTCTTACTGTGAGGCAACAGCGCTGACCACCACACGACCGAGCTGCCAAAATCAACTCTAAAAATTAAACAATGTCCACAACAGAACTGAAAAGAAGATGCACAGATGAAGTGGCTTTGAGTTCAGTGCAGGGCCATTCCAGGGGTATAATTACAAAGATAGATGAATATAATGGTGTAATTGTGTCTAAAGAACGCACACTACAACCAAGCCCTATTTGTGTGTGTGTGTGGCTGAATTAAGAGGTTGCGACAGAGGGGCTGTGTTTCAGTGTAGGTACAGAGCTGGGTGGTCTATTTACATATTGCATACTAATGGTTGTTTGATTAGGCAAGGTGGATTAGCATGACCTTTCCTGCCTCATAATAGCTGTGATGAGGGCACAGCGATGCATCTGCTTGAAGGTTGCACACTCATACACACACACACACTCAGACACTGACATTGACATTGAGCTGATGCAGACGCATAAAGATGACAAGAAAATCAACTGCATAGTCAATGCATCTCACTTGTTTGGACAAACCCTAATGTCCTGGTTAGCTCCTCAGGGCTGAGTCATATCATTCATGTTAACTATGCATGTAGTTTGCTTGCTTTACGTCTTGATTTATACAAAAATCTGCTACAGTATCTATTAGAGGGGCAATGTGACAGCAGAGAATCCATGATCCTGACCTGCTACATACAAAGTCACCCAGTGCAATTTTCTAATCTACAATACATCAAACATCAGATAACGATGCAAGTGATGTTCATAAGTGTTAAAACTTGGAATCAGATCTTACATTAATCACAGGATTTTGATAAAAACAAGTCTGAACACAGAGGTATTTTTCCTCATACTAGGGAATTTAATAACATCTCCCACAGGGTTTCTTCCTGTTCCGAGTCACAGAGACCGCACCAGACATGTCCACATGGCGAGGGTGCTTAACTAAGAAAGTTAAAAAGATAACTATGCAATGTCTTAATACAAAAATATAAGAGCTTCTCAGTTTCTGCAGCATGCATCCATCATGCAGCCCTGCGGGCTTTGTGACAGGGACCTAAATAGGTTCTTGCCTGATTGGTCCATCAGCTGTAGATGTGACAATTAGACACACCTCTTTCCAACGACACCTGAGCTTCAACACCATGTGTCACCAGCTGACACAAACACACACACACACCCAAAACTAATCCCACTACCACGCTCCTTTAGTGTTCTAACTGTAGAATTCTATGCATAATAATAATAATAATAATAACAATGGCAAGTACGATAACTTGGTTAAATTTACTGAACTGTAGTACCTTTGAGTTTCTACACTCTGGAGAGAGAATTAGACTGATATCAGGTGAAGGAAATCTTCCGCTCCATCAACCTGTTGAACTCATCCATCATCTTACGGTAAAAATTTCCATAAAACAAAGAGCACTTTATGGACTAAGGATGAAATGTTTCATCATTTTAACTTCCTGGATTTGCACCATATTACACCTATTGCACCCTTATATTCACTGCAAACACTACAATGACCACTCAAGCAAACAGCCACAACACAATAGCCTTAAGTAGCACAGCAACCACCCTTGTAATCAACCAGACCAATCTAATACCCATCCACTGTAACACAACAACCACTAAGAACACTGTAGAAAAAGCCATGTGACACTAAAGTAACCACCCCAAAACCCACAGCAAAAACAGCGTGGAATTTTTCAGAGGACGTCAACGTAAATTGTTTCCTTTGTTTCAGTCGTTGTACAATGTGTGCAATTCAACAATTTAATTTCATGAATACAGGGCGCACGAGGGGAGAGGAGAAAACTGGAAACACCGAGCCGTCTTCTACCGGATGGATGGAGACACTGAACATAAAAATGAGGCAGAAAGGCAGCCATAGATGGGCAGAGAGATGGAGAACAGAAACAGTGACGTGGGGAAGAAGTGAGAAGGAACATTGAGATTTCAGATGGATGGGGGGTGGGGGTATATTTAAATGCACTCGACCTTTCAAAACAAGACATTATGGAGCACTTACAGCACTGTAATAAAATTTCTCAGGCTCTGCATGACCTGCAGGCATGTGCCTGTTGCCTCAGTGTGTATTTCTGTGTTTCTGTGTTTTCGTGGGTGAACATGAGCGTTAGTTGTCTCCAACAGTCATGGAATATATGTCTGCGGTGTATCAGCTGCAGCTAACACCCATTGGTAATATTTTTCCATAAGATATCTTACACAGATTGTGCATTAACTTGTTTCACGCTCATGTAGAAGATCTTTCACGGTTAGCTCAAGTTTCATAAAAAATAAAAATAAAAAAAGGAGATAATATAAGAGCAAAGTAATTCATCTTCATTCTTACGGATAGTTCAGACTGAGCCACACATTTTAATTAAAAAGAGAGTAACTTGAAACGGTGCTTGCTGACGACAGATTGGATCCTCTTGAATAATGAGCTGCAGGTCATGTTTTGCTGCCTGTGGATATTCAGTGTTTTGGAGCACAGCTGTCATCTTGCCTGGAGTGTTGAATCCCTCTGCAATAAAGAGAGCAATCCCAGCACAAAGCACCAGAGAACGGAGAGAGAGGTGACATCAAAAATAAGACTGACAGAGATCTGAAAATCCAAATCTGTCCACCGTGGGCCCTCTGTGGCTCCGTCTACATTTCAGCCTGCCTCAGACTTTGCCAGAGGCTGAGCTCTTACCGAGTTACACCTGGCAGCAGAGCATCAGATAGACTCCCCTGTTTCAAATCCGGCTCTCCTGGATCAGTATCTCGAACGCTAATAAATCTCACTGGGCCAATTAAGCCTCTATGGGGTCTGTGATTGGATCACTGAGCGCTGATGTGACAGAGCAAACACATTTCGCAATACACCCATGGACAAAATATACATATTCTATATAAAACTGTATTACTTTCACTGTAAAATATATCATGCTCCACATGATGATGACATTATATAAATTATATATAGACACGATGTGGTTCCCAATCTGGGGGCCAGGACAAACTTCAAAGGGTTACATCTGTAATCTGAAGTGTGGCTGGGTGAAAAATCTGTCCAAAAATCAAAGCATGGCGAGGAAGCTCTGAAGTTTTATTTCATCTGTGCATATTTCAAGTCACGAAAAAACCGTGTCAGCCCCGGTCGCCAAAAACTGTCATAGTTCTGCTTTAGCCCCCTCTGGGTCGTTATAGTTTTAAAGAGTCGGCATTAAAAACTGACGCTCTCCAGCTGTAATCCTTGCAGTGTGCAGCTGTTGCTCCAAAGCAAAAAGATATTGGGCTTTTAGACATAACGAGGTTTCCCTTTGCTCCCCTTCATCATCAGAAGTGTAATTAGACAGGTAATGGAGAGCGCAGCAGCTCTGGGGCCATCCCTCCTCATCACCAGAGTCGGAGCAATGCAAATACTGACCCTTTGTTGACTCAGAAGACTAAATGACTGAGGAGATCTATTAGGGAACGAGGGACTTGGATATGATATCATTTTAACTTCCGCGCCCAGCAGAGCCCATGAATTCAGACGAGTGGTAATGATTTGCAGTTCTTAATTCACAGGAGGAGGGAAGTTACAAGTCGCACTGGATGAATAAAATGGGTAATAAAAGTGGAAGTCAGGGAGTGATGAAGATTTGGCTTCCGCCTCCCTCGAGGCTCGTTCCACCCACTCTTTTCTCTCTCTCTTTCTCTCTCTCTTTCCCCAAATCCCAGACTCTCTCTCTCTTTTTCTTTTTTTACTAACCTTTCCATTCCTCCCTTTTGT